>CAUYRH010052961.1:0-11304 GCA_963574655.1 Perodicticus potto
ACAGAGCCTCAAGCTGTCACCCTGGATAGAGTGCTGTGGCATCACAGCTCACAGCAACCTCCAATTCCTGGGCTCAAGCGAGTCTCTTGTCTCCGCCTCCCACGTAGCTGGGACTACAGGCGCCCGCCACAATGCCTGGCCATTTTTGGTTGCAGCCATCATTGTTGTTTGGTGGGCCCAAGCTGGCCCACCTACCAGCTCAGGTGTACGTGGCTGGCGCCTTAGCCCGTTGAGCCACAGGTGCCGAGCCCATATTTCTTAATTCTATCCCCAGAAGTTCTAAACCAACAACTTAAAAGGGTCTAGTGATTCTAAAATGTTCTAAAGTGTTGTTTGGGGGTGCATGAAGAAGGAAATGTAATTCTGTGTTATTAAATTTTGGCAGCTTGGGCTCGGTGCCTGTGGCTCAACGGGCTAAGGCGCCAGCCACGTACACCTGAGCTGGCGGGTTCGAATCCAGCCCGGGCCCGCCAAACAACAATGGTGGCTGCAACCAAAAAAATGGCCGGGCGTTGTGGGGAGCGCCTGTAGTCCCAACTACTTGGAAGGCAGAGGCAGGAGACTCGCTGGAGCCCAGGAGTTGGAGGTTGCTGTAAGCTGTGATGCCACAGCACTCTACCCAGGGTGACAGCTTGAGGCTCTGTCTCAAAAAAAAAAAAAAAATTTTGGCAGCTTGACTAAGAATCCTCCAAGTGTCGGTGCCTATTCGTTTTTTCACTGCATATTCTTCTGAATTTTACTCAACCCAAACTGTTTCTTATATCCCGTATCATCCTCTCTTGGATTCTTTAAGCATTTTTGTTTGTTTGTTTTTGAGACAGAGCCTCAAGCTGTCATCCTCGGTAGAGTACCGTGGTGTCTCAGCTCACAGCAACCTCAAACTTTTGGGCTTAAGCGATTCTCTTGCCTCAGCCTCCAGAGTAGCTGGGACTACAGGTGCCCCCCACAATGCCCAGCTATTTTTGGAGACAGGGTCTCCCTCTTGCTCAGGCTGGTCAAACCCATGAGCTCAGGCAATCCACCTGCCTTGGCCTTGTGAGCTCAGGCAATCCACCCATCTCTTCCTCCCAGAGTGCTAGGATTATAGGGGTGAGCCACCGTGCACGACCTATTTCATTACTTTGCAATTTATGTATCCATTCACATCCCATTATGAAAGATGAGGATTTAATGTTTACACTTTTCTCCATTCCCTTCTCTCTCTTGAGGTAAGATAAAATTTGTTTTTCACATTAGTATGACATATAAATATTATTCGGAGCCGAGACATAGTGTATTGTGATGACATTTTGTGTATGTGCCTTTTTGTTTTTCTAAGATTAATAATCACTTTCTTACTTATTCATTTAATTTTTCTACATACATTAAATTCATCTCTGAAGTTTCCTCTCAAAGAGTGCCTATTGAAGTTAACCTGTCAGGGTCAAAACAGATTGTCCAATGTATCTGTTTCACTTTTTTGTTGGAGCCTTTGCTCCTGGGTCCTGTGGCTCCCATGTGAAAATCTGGTCTGGTTGCTCTGTAAGCCTGCTGCGTGCTGTCATCCTTGGGCTTCCCTTCCCTGTGATCCTGGGAATTCTCTCTCTCTCTCCCCTGTGTTGGAAGCTCTGTGACGAAGTGGAAAGAAGATGTTTAATTACTGGCCCTTTGGCATTGAGCATGTTCCTATCTCCCCCAGTATTAATCAGGTTCTTGCCAACTCAGCACAGAGGGATTTACTGGTGGGATAGAGGGTCCCAGAATCAGTGCAAGGCTGGAGCAGCAGGAACCAGAGGATGGAACAATAATCTGTCTAGAAGACCTCAACTGTTGCACACCCCCACTGTGAACATCTTGGCATTACTTTCTTAGGATTCAAAGAGCTGGGCAGAAGAAGTATCTGATTGGCCAAGACTAAGTCTCCTGGCTTCAGGGAAGAAGGATTTTCTCCCTTCCACTTTGGTGGTGGGAGATGGTACATTATATCCACTTATACCCTAATACAGCCACTATAGTTGTTCCCTCCCAGCTAAGAGGGGGGATTGAAAATTGGACAGCCAGGCTCGGTGCCTGTGGCCCAATGGGCTAAGGCGGCCAGCCACGTACACCTGAGCTGGTGGGTTCGAATCCAGCCCGGGCCCGCCAAACAACAATGACGGCTGCAACCAAAAAATGGCCGGGCGTTGTGGCGGGCGCCTGTAGTCCCAGCTACTTGGAAGGCAGAGGCAGGGGACTCGCTTGAGCCCAAGAATTGGAGGTTGTTGTGAGCTTGATGCCATGGCACTCTATCCAGGGTGACAGCTTGAGGCTCTGTCTCAAAAAAAATAAAAAAATTAAAAATAAAAATAAAAAAAATAGAAAATTGGACAGCCAAAATGAATGCAAAGGCCAGGCAAGGTGGCTCATGCCTAAATCCTAGCACTCTGGGAGGCCAAGGCTGGTAGATTGCTTTAGCTCAGGAGTTTAAGACCAGCCTGAGCAAAAGTGAGACTTTGGCTCTACTAAAAAATAGAACAATTATCAGGCACCTGTAGTCCTAGCTACTTGGGAGGAGGATCTCTAGAGCCCAAGACTTTGAGGTTGCTGTGAGCTATGATAAGGCCATGGCAGTCTACCCGGGGGTGACATAGTGAGACTCAGTCTCAAAAAAAGATGAAAGATAATAAATCAATAAATAAATGCAAAAATATACTACCTTCTTTGAATTTCAGTTCCCCCACTTATATAATAAAATCATAATATTGGTCTAAAAAATGTATTCCACTTGGAGGTTAAATGAGATAATTAGGAAACAGCATAGTACTCGGCTTCTGATAAATTATCTACAAGTGTTGATTTGATCTGGGTGGAAGGATGAAGGTATTTTATGTAGAAGGAATAATGGAAGCCAAGGCTGTGAGGCCAGAGAATCTCCTGCAAGGAAAAAGATGAAAGAGCCTGGAGTTCCTTAGTCTAGAGAGCTGATCTGAAGCAGCTGGAACAGAGCCCAGTCCTGTTTGGGGCAGAGGCCACTGTAGAGGCTGGACTTGGCCTCCTGTACCTTTGTTTTCCCAGATGTAGCTGTTCGGAACTGGGTCAGGACCTGTGCAGACCAGGGCAGGCAGAGCTAGGGCCCCTGGTGGGAGGGCCAACCCACACAGAGGTCAGGGATCAGGCAGGAGTGTGGGAGGAGCCTCCTTCAGAGGGACCATATCTGGCCCTGCACTATCTGTTTAGGAGAAGTTGGGGAGGAAATGCTGTCCTACTCATCCTTGCCATATGGACCCACCAAAAGCCTCTTGAGGATCCAGCCACATCACTGGCATGGTGTAGGGAAGTGTGGTGAGGGTCACTCAAAGAACCCATTTGCAGATGTAGCAAGGTGAAATCATATTGCCGGCTCAGCAGATATGATTGTGAGTTCTGACTGTGATATCCGGGGAGTGGTCCTCTCCTCTGAAGAGCCTCCCTGTCCTCCCACCTGCCCAGGCACTCAGAGCCCCCATCTCTGGGCTCCCTCTGGGCTCTGCCCAGCTCCAGGCCTGGCTTCAGAACACAGGATTCCAGGCATTTGTTCCCAGGCTATCTCCTCTGCTTGATTCTGAGTGCCCGAAGAACCATGTCTCATTCCTCTCAGGGCCCAGCCCAAGGGCAGGCCCAGGATGGGTATCAGGAAAGGTTTGTAGAATGAATGAAGCTTGAATTGAGCTAAGTCTTGGATAGATGAAGAAGAAATGAAGAAAGTACTGCAGAGGGTGGCGCCTATGGCTCAGTGAGTAGGGTGCTGGCCCCATATACCGAGGGTGGCAGGTTTGAACCCGGCCCTGGCCAAACTGCAACAACAAAAAACATGGCTGGGCGTTGTGGCGGGCGCCTGTAGTCCCAGCTACTTAGAAGACTGAGGCAGGCTCGGTGCCTGTGGCTCAACGAGCTAAGGCGCCAGCCACGTACACCTGAGCTGGCGGGTTCGAATCCAGCCCGGGCCCGCCAAACAACAATGGTGGCTGCAACCAAAAATGGATGGGCGGTTGTGGTGGGCGCCTGTAGTCCCAGCTACTTGGAAGGCGGAGGCAAGAGACTCACTTGAGCCCAGGAATTGGAGGTTGCTGTGAGCTGTGATGCCACAGCACTTTATCCAGGTTGACAGCTTGAAGCTCTGTCTCAAAAAAAAAAAAAAAAGAAGAAGAAGACTGAGGCAAGAGAATCGATTAAGCCCAAGATCTGGAGGTTGCTGTGAGCTGTGACGCCACAGCATTCTACCAAGGGTGACAAAGTGAGACTGTTAAAAAAAAAAAGAAAGATAAAAGAAAGTACTGCAGAGACAGTGGCAGGAACAACATGGCTAGAGAGATATGGCATAAATGACAAACTGTCTTGAGGGACAAAAGCATCTGCTTTGGGAGGGGAGCTGACATTGTGCCAGTGCTTTGTTAAACATCTGGCACGGTGTTTATGAGTCTGGTCCTCACATCGGCCCTGAAAGAAAGATGTAATTATTCCGGCTCAGCGCCTGTAGCACAGTGGTTACAGCACCAGCCACATACACCAAGGCTGGTGGGTTCTAACCCAGCCCGGGCCAGCTAAACAACAATGACAACTGCAACAAAAAATAGCTGTAGTCCCGGCTACTTGGGAGGTTGAGGCAAGAGAATTGCTTAAGCCTAAGAGTTTGAGGTTGCCGTGAGCTGTGACGCCACAGCACTCTACCAAGGGCGACATAGTGAGACTCTTGTTTTTTGAGACAGAGCCTCAAGCTATTGCCCGGGGTAGAGTGCTATGGCATCACAGCTCACAGCAACCTGCAATTCCTGGGCTCAAGCCAGTCTCTTGCCTCTGCCTCCCAGGTAGCTGGGACTACAGGCGCCCACCACAATGCCCGGCCATCTTTTGGTTGCAGCCGTCTTTGTTGTTTGGTGGACCCAGGTTGGATTCGAACCCGCCAGCTCAGGTGTACGTGGCTAGCGCCTTAGCCCGTTGAGCCACAGGTGCCGAGCCTTAGTGAGACTCTTTTTATAGATGAGGCAACTGAGGCTCAGGGAGGAATGACTTGCCCAGAAAGTGCCTGAGCAGGAATACAAATAGGCCTGTCTGATTCCTGAACCTAAAGAAGTAGGTAGATGGAATTTTTAGCCCTAAAAATGGGCAGAGTTTTGAGACTCTGCCCAACCACCATGTTCCCAGCTTCTGCCCCAAATAGAAGGCAATGGAACCTGCTTGGGTTATGATCCTATAGTGGGGCTCTGTGTTGACTCAGGTTGGAGTAGGGGCAGTAAATGAGAGGTGGTTTTACACCCGGGCCCTTTTCTTTTACCTCGTGTGCCTTGACTCCCTCACCCTACTTCATATTCTTCTGGTGCTCCTGCTTTTCTTTCAAGCTATTCTTCTTGAGCTACAGGTGAAATAGCTCAAAAGCATGGAGACAGAAACAGCCAATAATCCAACCTGGCAAAAGAGCTAGACTCAAGCCTTCCATTCCTTTCAAGGCCCTTCCCAGAATATAGCCGATCCTTCCTACATTGGACCTCTATTTCCCCCTGTCCCAGCACTTAGCCCCAGGAGGTGCTTTTGAATGACTGTGGAGTGAATGAGTGTGACTTGTGTCCAGGAAATTCCCATCTTCCAGGCCTCCAGGTACAGGCAAAACCTCCTGTCTCCCAGCTCCTTCCTCTCTTCTCTCCTCCCCTTCCCCACTCCATCCGTATGGGGGTCAAGGCTTTGCTGAGTCCAACAAGGCTAGGGGCTTCAGGAGCCAGTGGGCCAGAGGGGAAGCAAGAAGGGCTTCCAGGTTTGCTCCATACCCAGGACTTTGCCTGGTTAGGCGTGGGAGAGCAGAGGGCACAGAATTGGGTGAGCAGGGCTGGGAAGAGCTGAGAGGCCAGGCCACAGGCTACTTTGGGAGGAGGAGGCTTCCTGCCTACCTTCCACCCACTGGACAAGCCAGCTGGGGAGCATCACCTGTGCCCTCTCCTGGCAAGATGAAATAGCCTAAGAAAAGAGTCCTTGCCACTGGACCTGTTGTTCAGGCTCCAGAGTGTCCTTTAGGATATCACCACAATCATTGCATTTTTCTGTCTGCCATGGTTATATCTTTACTATGGGCTTGTAATTTTATCCTATGGAAACGTGGAGCTCCTGTGACTCTCCCATCTCATAGACCCTTGAGATGAGCGTCTTGTGCAAAGAAAGGTGCTCAAGCTGGGTGGGTTGTTGGAGGAGCCTTTCATTTTCCTAGATCTTTGTGACATGGAGAAAGTGGTTCTCAACTTGTGCGTTTGCAGCTGGGTGGGTTGTTGGAGGATCCTTTCATTTTCCTAGATCTTTGTGACATGGACAAAGTGGTTCTCAATTTGTGCATTGGAAGTTTCAATGAATGATGATGCCTACCCCTAGAACTTCTGATAGCACATGAACTTGTTATTGATGTAGGGTGCAGTCTGAGAATGGGGGATTTTATTTTATTCATTTATTTTGAGACAGAGTTTCACTTTGTCACCCTTGGTAGAGTGCCGTGGCATCTCACCTCACAGCAACCTCAAACTCTTGGGCTTAAGCAATTCTTTTGCTTCATCTTCCCAAGTAGCTGGGACTACAGGTGACTGGAACAACCCCTGGCTATTTTTAGAGACTGGATCTCACTCTTGTTCAGGCTGGTCAAACCCAAGAGCTCAGGCAATCCACCTGCCCTGGTCTCCCAGAGTGCTAGGAGCACAGGCATGAGCCACTGCGCCCAATGGGGGATTTTATTGTTGTTTTTGTTTTTGTGTGTGTGTGTGTGGAGGCAGAGTCTCATTTTGTCGCCCTCGGTAGAGTGCTGTAGTTTCACAGCTTACAGCAACCTCCAGCTCTTGGGCTTAGGCGATTCTCTTGCCATAGCCTCCCTAGTAGCTGGTACTATAGGCGCCCACCACAACGCCCGGCTACCCATGAGGGATTTTAAACACCCTCACATTGATTCTGATATGCTGCCAGTGCTGAACACCTCTACATTAACATTATTTTAGAAATCTTGGAAGTTTCAGTTGAGGGCAGGCAGTGGAAGATAGGAGCACAGAAGGAGCTTGGGCTTTGGAGATGGGCACACAATCTCCAAAGAGATTGTGACATTTATATCACAGCTCAACTGCCTTTATGTTGAGTGAGTTTGGGCAAGTCAACTTCCTCAAGCCTTAGTTTCCTCATCTGTTAAAGGGAGTAATAACATCCACTTTTAACTAAAGCTCCTGAAATAAGGCTATGGGATGGCCAAGCTAGAAGAAATGTAATTCTTGGCAGCTATTAAAATTAATTACACATTCATCCATCCAACATGTGATTATTGAGAATTTACAAGGGCCAAGTACTTGAGTGCCCTTAGGGGACAATTAAAAACCGGACAGCTGTGGTCACCTACCTTGTGGCATTTACATTCTAGTAATTCTGTTTCACAAGCTTTTATTGGGTTTGGGATATCAGGGACTGTATGGTTTCAAAGGTGGACAAGATGCTGTAATTGCCCTTGAGAAAAACAAAAGTAGACACTAATTATAACTCAAATAGAGGGTGGTAAATGACAAGAGAGGCACTAACAGAGTGGTTAAGAGGAGAAAGGCGTTTAGAGGGCAGATCAGGGAAGTTTTCATGGAAGACATAATACTTTAGAGCAGTGGTTCTCAACCTTCCTAATGCCATGACCCTTTAATACAGTTCTTTATGTTGTGGTGACCCCCAACCATAAAATTATTTTCGTTACTACTTCATAACTATAATTTTGCTACTGTTATGAATCATAATGTAAATATCTGATATGCAGGATGTATTTAGGCAACTCCTGTGAAATGGTCGTTCAACCCCCAAAGGGGTCATGACCCACAGGTTGAGAACTGCTGCTTTAGAGGACCCTTGAAGGATAGATAGGATTTTGTTGAATAGGATAAGGGGAGTCAATGCGGAATAGCTCAAAAGCATGGAGACAGGAACAGCCAATAATTTGACCTGGCAAAAGAGCTGATGTGTGTGCACAAGAAGGAACAGAATGTGCATACACAGCAGGAAAATGCAAACTGGAGCCTTAAATGCTAGGGTGAAGTGTTCAGACTCGATTTGGTCAGCAGTGGGAACCATGCAGGGGCTGAGCCGCATGATTCTTAGCTCTTAAGACCTGGACCTACTCTGGCTTCATTCTGGAGTAGGCGTCTTTGTTGCCACTATTCTTAGGGTCTCCTCTTCTCTGCCCACTGCCACCTTGGTCTCATGTTCAATGTTCAACACCCTATTGCTGCAGGGCTTCAGGTGACAAACGCACTCAACCTCAAGCACAAACTTCTTCTCCAGATGGTACTTCCCTGGGCAATTGCGTTTTGGCAGGTGCAGTGGAAGGAGCGCCAAAATGAGAATCTGGATGAAGCCTGGTTCTAAACCTAGCTCTGTCTCTTACCAGCCATGTTACCTTGGGTAAGTCACTTCCCTCCTCTGCGACTCATTTTCCTCATCTGAAGAAAGATCAGGTTGGATGGGTTGATTGATAATGACCTTTCCAGCTGCAATTCTCTTAACTAATTTGTTAAGTGACAAATCCAAGTATGTCTGTTTTGACTTATGCAAGGGGTGCTGTGCTGAAAATTAGTCAGATTGAGGCTGAGGGAAAGGGACAGAGAGGTTATATGTAGGTGCCTAGTGGTATCAGCTAAGCCTAGTGTTGAATTCATCACAGCCTAGCCGCTGAACATGTGAAGGAAAATCCTCCAAGTGACTTTAGCCCCCAGCCATTCAAGTCACCCCCAGCCACCCAAGTCTTCCTAGCTTAAGTTTCGAAAGTTGTGGAGCAGAGATAAGCCAAATGTATTGTGCTCTGTCTGAATTCCTGACCTTTAGAATGTGTGAGCATAATGAAATTGTCTCATTGTGCCACCAAGTCTGGTAGTGGTTTGTTAGTAGTAACAGATAACTGGAAATGGGGTAGGAGGTGTTAGGGATGGTTTGTCAGGGGTCTTCCTAAGCTGATGAAACCTCACCAGTGGGCGTCTTTCTCCTCTGCCCATTAATGTCAGAAGCCACCTCTGATCTTGGATACTACTCATTGTAGCTTTGTGTTTTTAGGAGAGGAGGCTCAGAGACTGCACTGTCCTGGGATGTTGTAAAGTTTATAAACAAGGAAGCTCTGAGATCTTCCCGGAGGCTGCCCCAGATGCTGAGGCACTGCTCAGCTGGGTTTCTGGGTCCATCAGTATTTGTCCCGGTGCCAAAGGCTAAAGGTGGGAGGGGGGTGGGGTGATGCTCACAGTAGTAGAAGTCTTCTAGGTGATTCTTACACACTCCGTCTCTTTCAGCTCCACCATAGCTTCATTAAGAGTTTCTGGAAGGAGCCTTCTCTCATTTTACTGATGAATAAAGAGGCATGGCCAAGAATACAGACATGGAATAGGACCCCTACCAGGAGCCCTGTGAATGAGGTAGGGATGGAAATTCTGGGAGGGGAGGCCCTCATTTCTTTCTGCTACCATAGCCTTTGGTCTTGAAACAAGACCACTGAACTTGGGGTAAGTTCAGTTTCTGCTTCCTCCCTCTATCACCTCCTCCCCTCTCATTCCTTTTTTTCCTCTGGGATTTTTTGGCAGAAGGAATAGAGGAGGAATCCACTCCCAAGTCCTTTATTAGGGAAGGCTTGGTGGTAATATGAGGGTTTCACTCACTAGCAAGGGCAAACAAGACCAGGATGCTCCCAAGTGTTTGAGCAGGGTGGGGTTGGGGACAGTGGGGAACAGTGTGTCCCTTCTGATTCCAGGGCCCATCCTGCTGTGAGACGTGGGTGGTGAGGTTCCCAGAAGGACCTGTGCTGAGTCGTCTGGGAGGGAAGGAGGGAAGGACCGGCCTATTCCCTAATGGGACTTCCTCTCACGGTGTATGTGGTGGGGGTGGAAGAGGGTGACACGGAAATACCATTTTCTGAGCTATTGTGCCAGACTACGCCTACTTGTATCAGCTCATTTAAATCATTTTCCAGATACCGCTCCGACAGGTTTGCGGACTTGCCGAAGGCCGCACAGCATGCGAGCGGCAGAGCGGGTAAGGACGCCCAAAGCGTCTTGTCACCGGCTGTCTTACCCCAAGCCCGGAACCTCTGGGCCCTGCAGGTGCCCGGTCGTCCAGGGCTGTCCGGAGGGGGCCCCCAGTAGGGGGCGCCCCGGGCCCCGTCCCGGGAGGCCGCGCGCGCCTCCAGCCGGCGCCTGGGACCGGGCCGACCGCTCCGCCCCCTCGGCGGCTCGGCGGGCGGGCGCGCAGGGAGGAGAGCCGAGCCGCACGCAGCGCTCCCTGCCGCGACCCCGGTGCCCAGGGTGCCCGCCGCGGCCGCCGCAGCGCAGCCTCCCGCCGTGAGTAGCGCGAGTCCACGGGCTCGACGGGCGGGACGGGGCGCGCGGCCCGAGTGCAGCAGCGCCGGGGACTGGGGCTGGCGGGGCAAAGAACTTCGGGGCGCTCTCTCGTGGATCCCAGGCCCGCCGCCCAGGTGCTTGACACTGCCCCCAGGTATGGCCTTGGGCACGGTGGCCGACACCACAACTTGGGATCTGCCGGCGCTACCTCAGGGCGCGCTCCGAGCGGGAGAGGCGGGCAGAAGCCAGGACCGCGGGAGGAGGTGGGAGACAGACTTCCATCAAGTTAGCCCCCTTTGCAGGGAGGAGAGCACGTGGGATCCGGCCCAGGTCTTTTCAGCTTAGCCCGCCTCTCCCATCTTCGGATCCCCGCTGGCAGTAGGAGGTGATGCCAGGAGGGTGCTCAGATGCGGTGACCGTCCTTCGTGGCCGAATGAAGCCGTGGTACCCGCTGTTAGGAGCCCGGTCCCGAGGCAGAGCTAGCAGGGGCTCAGTGGCAACCAGCAGGTTTGCAACAGGCTGCTTGGAAGCGCTTGGAAGGACATTACCAACTGTTTACTGGGACTCTGGGCCAGGCATGGCGGATGTCTCATGCTATGCATGGATCTGGTTAACCCTCATTAAAGCTCTGCAAGGCAGAAGTAAGCCGTCTCACTTTACAAAGGAGAAAAGTATTCTTAACAAAGGCCCAGAGACCAGGTAGTGGCAAGTTAGGGGTGAACTGCCCAGGAGAGGACAGGGTATCAGGCTGCCCCAGTAGCAGATTAGAGGGTGGCACGTGGAGGGACAGCTCCTGACACCTTGTACTCTAGAGTCCAGCAGCTGCGGGATACTGCTCTGGTTTCTGACACTGTGTTTACTTTTTTTTTTTTTTGAGACAGAGCCTCAAGCTGTCACCCTGGATAGAGTGCTGTGGCATTACAGCTCACAGCAACCTCCAATTCCTGGGCTCAAGCGAGTCTCCTGCCTCTGCCTCCCAAGTAGCTGGGACTACAGGCGC
>CAUYRH010052962.1:0-11587 GCA_963574655.1 Perodicticus potto
TATATGTACACCATGGAATATTATGCAGCCTTAAAGAAAGATGGAGACTTTACCTCTTTCATGTTTACATGGATGGAGCTGGAACATATTCTTCTTAGCAAAGTACCTCAAGAATGGAAGAAAAAGTATCCAATGTACTCAGTCCTACTATGAAACTAATTTATAGCTTTCATATGAAGGCTAAATCCCAATTCTAACACAAGAATATGGGGAAAGGGACAAGTGAAGGGAGGGAATGGGGGAAGATGGGTGGAGGGAAGGTAATTGGTGGGACCACACCTACGGTGCATCTTAGGTGAAACTTACTAAATGCAGAATATAAATGTCTGAACACAATAACTGCCATGAAGGCTATGTTAACCAGTTCAATGAAAATATTTCAAATTGTATATAAAACCAGCACACTATACCCCATGATTGCATTAATGCACACAGCTATGATTTAATTTTAAAAAGAAAGAAAAAAATCTAATATTAAATTAAAAAAACTTTGACAAGAGCAAAGAAGGTAGTGATGATAAGAGACTATTCTATAATGGAGGACTATCTCTAGATGTAAAATAAGGGACTTACACAGTAAGTTGACAACAGGGACATGGCTTTTATGAAATCAGCTGGCACTCTGTTCAGCATATCTACCTCCGATTTTCCATCCGCAAACATGTAGCACTTTTTGCCACCCCCAGATGCTCAATCAACTTCAGATACACACAAGCCAGTAGTCAATGCCTTTGTTTCTTGCATCTCCTTCCCTCTTTCATTCATCTATCCCTGCTCTGTGCCAGGCACAGTGTAAGAATCTTGGTGGTAAAGTCATCAAAAACAAAAACAAAGAAAATAGCTCCTGTCATCTCAAAATGAATAGTTCTCTTAACTTGATGCCTTCCAGGATTATCTGTATCCAAACTAGGGAGTCAAAGACCCTGCCTGGCACAGCTGGAGTAAGGGTCTTGCTACATTCTTCATATCCCACTTCCTATGTGAGAGGTAGGATCCACACAATGAAGTTTCAGTTCCTATTTCTCCAGAGAATCCCTGGAACTGAATTCACTCATACCACGGGATCCAACCCTCTGCCATCCAGCAAGACCACATGGAGTGAACACAGTCTTTAGAACCAGAACACTGATCTCAGGACCCAGCCTGGCAACATGTTCCTGCATGACCCGGAGCAACTAGTGTCTGTGTTCAGAATCAGTTCCATTTCCTTGAAATGGGGTAATGATGCACTTCCCCTGCAAAGTGCACATCAAATAAAGACCCCCAACCTGCTTTATAAGCTTTTCTAAGCAAACATCAGTTATTAGTATGGCGAATATTCCTCAGGAGACAAGAGCTTCTGGTTACCATTATTCAGTGGACAGGGTTCAGATTCTGGAGTTGCCAAGCTCCTTCTAAAAAATGCCTATCCATTCTAAACCTAACTGTAATACAGAAGGCTGCAAATCTGAGTCAGTGTGTTCACCAGGCCCCTCCACTCAGCTGTGGAAGGCAGGCAGATGCCCTGGGGGGATCCCTGTCCTCTGAAAGGATAATGCGTGATCTGCAAATTCATAAATCACTGGGACGCTCTGGCCCATGAGCGCATTCACTGAAGTGAAGACCTTTAATGCCTGTAAAATTTTACTCTGAAGGAAAATTACTTTAGTTCATTAAACCTTCTTGAAATCATAGTACCTTTAAATCCATGAGGCTCTCTGCACATACCCTCCAGAGCCCCCTCACTACTTACAACCTCTGCCCTCCTTTGACCTGATAGTTCTTTGCTTCCAGCCAATTGGTTTTAGGGACACACTGGCTTTTTTTTTTTATTGTAGAGACAGAGTCTCACTTTATTGCACTTGGTAGAGTGCCATGGAGTCACAGCTCACAGCAACCTCCAACTCCTGGGCTTAGGGACATTCTCTTGCCTCAGCCTCCCGAGTAGCTGGGACCACAGGCACCTGCCACAATGCCCAGCTATTTTTTGATGCAGTTTGGATGGGGGTGGGTTTGAACCTGCCACCTTCAGTATATGGGGCTGGGCGCCCTACTCACTGAACCACAGGTGCCGCCCCACACTGGCCTTCTTTACCAGGGTTATCAACAATGGCAACATCAACTATAGGATGCTAAAACATGCCCTTCAGGTGACTATGGGGTATATTTTAAGTCTCTGCATAGTCTCGTGAGTCCTGGCATCTTCCTTCCACCTAAAGCAGCCTCCCCTCCAAGGAGCAGAAACTGCATATCCATAGTCCAGAACCCACTGACCCACAGCACCAGAATGTACAGAATACTATAAATGGTGCTCCCTGCCCAACTTGAGTCTACAGTCTAGTTGGAAGGTGCAGGAACCTTGTCAGTATGGAATGCATGGAATTTTGAAAACTGTGAACCCCTTTCCCTGGTTAATTTAGGACAGTATCACCAACTCTGTAATTCAAGATCTCAGTTTGATTCCTTCCTCATCTCACACAGGACAAACACCAACTTGAAGTATATTGCAGTCTATTTCAGGTCCTTATAATTTATTCATTCATTCACCAAACTAATATATGTGGAATCTTTCCTTTCTGCCAAGTACTATGGATTTAGCAGTGAAGAAAAATAATGAGCTTCTTTGCCCTCGTTAAGTTTATATTCTAGCAGAGGAGAAAAACAAACAAATTGGTACTACATAAACGGTATAATAATTAGACAGCAATGAGTGCTATGATTAAAAAAGCAGAAAATAAGAGAAAAAATTAGAAATAAGAGAAATAATTAAGAGAAAATGCTAACACACAGGGGTGGTCCTAGGGAGGATGAAAATAAGGAGCCCAGGAAAGGGCTGCCTATGAGAAATAGATACTTAAGTAAAATCCTAAATGAGGTGAGGGGTGACATCACCTGGCTTCCTGAGTAAGAAACATCAGAGGCAGAGGAAACAAAAAATGCACAGATGTGAGGCAGGAGTGCTCCTGGCATGTTCAAGGGACAGTAAGAAGTTAATGAAGCTGAAGATAAAGTTAGGGAGCTATTGGAAGGCTGAGATGTTACCGGGCCTTATGAATAACTACAAAGACTTTGGTTCCAACTCAAGTGAGTTGGGAAACCACCAGAAGTTTTAAATAGAGCACTTATGTTTTAACAGAATCACTCTTGCTACTGACTTCAGAAAAGCTGTGAGGGGACAAGTGTGAAGAGTCTACTGTAATCAACCAGGGGAACATGGTGTGGATCAGACTGTAATTAACCAGCACAGTGTTGTCACTTTATGAGATGAAGACTATAGGAGAAGATTTGGAGGAAATATTAAAAGTTTAGCTTTGGATATTAAGTTTGAAATGTCTAAGAGACGTTCAAACAGAAAAGTCAAATAGCTTGCTGGGTAAATGATTCTGTAGTTCAGGGAAGAAAGTCTACCCCAGAAAGACCAGTTTTGAAGTTGTCAGTGATGAAATGGAATTGTGAGACATGAGACCACATTCAATCACCAAGAGACAGGGAGCATGGGTTAGAGATATGTATGAGGATTGAAAGCTGACTCGGGTCAGCATTTAAAGATCAGGAAAATAAGGCAGGAAAACCAGTTTGTTTGGACCTCTCAGAACTGACACAGTAGATATTTGTATCCTGTGTGAATGCTCACCACATCTACAGAGAAAATGCTCAACAACCAAAGGGACAAGATGGCATCTTCTGTTGAGACCACTAAGTTTCTTCCCCTCAGGACACCCCTGCAGTTGCTCTGTAGGCTCCTGCATAAAGTGGTCATTGTGGCAGAAAAGGAGGCTCTCCCTGGCTCAACACAGACTCCTTCTCACTAAGTCTGTGGATATCTCCACTGCTGAGTTCTTAACCTGCCAATATCAGGAACCAGGACCAAAATCTCACCATCGCTCCTGGTGGCAGGTTGGTTACACTGCACCCTTCCCATCTCACGTTTCTTCTTGTTGGAATTATTTTCCCTGCCTGCAGTGATTATGCTAGAATCAAAATCTTTCAATTTCAGAATGCCTTATTCACTGTCATGGTATCCTATACTGCATTACTTCTAACAAAGAAACTCATTTCCCAGCAAATGGAGTGCAATAATGGGAATGTCCATGGAATTCACTACTCTTACCACAAACATGATCTCCCAGAAGCAACTGGGCTGACAGCAGTTGAAGAGACTTTTGAAGACTCAATGACAGCACCAATTGGGAGCCAACACCCTTATGAGATTGTGGTGCTCTCTTCTATAATGTGGACTTTTTCAATAAATAGTCAAAACATAAAGAGCTGAAAATCTAGGATCAAAAATGGGAGTGGCTCCTCTCATCATTATATCCGGTGAGCCATCAGAGAATATTTTCTTCATGTCCCTACAACTTTAGAATATGTGGATATAAAAGTCCTGATACCCAAAAAGGAAACTGTCACTAGGAGGAAAAAAACATTTGTTCCATTGCTCTGGAAACAGAAACTAATATTCATTTTGAGCTTCTTGTGCTATTGCTGATACAACAGGTAACAAAAGTGCTCTTTACCAGCTGGGATGATTTGCCCTTATTACCGAGGGGAAATAGAGATGCTGTTATTCAATGAGGATATGGAGAATGATGTTTGAAACCTCTTACTATCATTATACCTCTTATTAATTTCAAGTCCTCTTATTATTTTCAAGTCCCAAAGTAAAAGTTAATGAAAGGCTCTAGCAATAAAAGCAGAAATATTAAGGACTCAAATCCTTCAGAATGAAAGTTGTAATCACTATATCACATTGACAAGGTGAAAATCTTCAACAGCTGAGGCATTTTCTAAAGGCAAATGAAATAAGAAATGGGTGGCTGAAGAACAAAGTCAACTTGACCTGTCAACTGCCTCATGACTAGTAACAGAAATGGAAATAATTGCAACTGAGCACATGTTATCTTGGCTTTTTTAAGTGGGTGTGTGCAAATAGAGAGAGAGAGAATGCCCATAAATTGTTCTTTCTCCTACCCTCTACATTCTTCTTATTTTATGTAAAGAATATTAAAGTTGGTTAAGTTTGCAACTTGTCGAGGTTGCAGAATTTCCACATGGGATTATTTCAGGACTACAAAACCAACCCAAATACCCATCAACCCATAAATGGATTAACAAACTGAGGCATATGTATACCATGGAATACTATTCAGTCATAAGAAAAGATGGAGACTTCACATCTTTCATGTTTACCTGAATGGAGTTGGAACACATGTTTCTTAGTAAAGTATCTCAAGAATGGAAAAAAATATATCCAATGTACTCAATACTATATGAAACCACTAATAAAAATAACTACAAGCCCACAGGAATGTTAAAACACAAATATAGCCTGGGAAGGGGGAGGAGAGAAGAGGGGAAGGGGAGAGGAGGAGAAAGGAGAGGAAGGGAAGGGCAGGGGATGGAGAAGGCAGGGCAATTGTAAGGATCTCACCTAATGTGCAAAATTTAAGGGTGTTCAGCATTCTCCTGAGTAAAGGGCCCAACTACAACTTGAACTTTACCTTAGAATTAAAGACAACATACGTAACCTCACAATTGTACCCTTATATTAATATGAGATATAAAAGAAATAAAATGGCTTTAAATTTCTTCAAAAAAAGCAATTACTATCACAGCAGTTAATGGAATGTTGTATATCTCTTCCTTGAAAGACAGTGTGAGCTTCCTCTTTGTTGTTGCATTATCTTAGGCAGAATCACAATGTTAAATATGAACAGAAGAGGAGGAATGGATGCTCATGGTAGGCAGAGGTCTTTCTCAGTGTGGCCCCAAATGACATTTTAAACCTCTTCTACAGACACATTCCCAAAATAACCAATAAACTCTAGTCACACTGCAATCATTTTTCCCCCATTCCATTCTCCCATACCTTTCACATTCCCTTCCCTCTCCTCTGAAAGCCCTTCCCCATTCTTTACCTGATATTTTCCTTCTCACCTTTGCAGGTACAGCTAAAACATCACCAACACTCTGATGTCTCACCTGTCCTCTCAGACATAATGGTTTCCCCTTAATCCCTGTTCCCTACCTTTGTTAGGCATATTTCCAATTTTGCTACTCACCATGCTATGACTTTCTACCTGCATGTGTATGTCCAGCTCTAGGCCCCAGGTTTCTTAAGGTCAGGAATGCTTCTCTCATTATTGTATTATGAGAGTATTATTAGATGTTCCCTTGATATGGTGCCAATTAATCAACAGAGATACAACACAGGTGTTTAATTGAAAGGATTGCCATAGGTATTCAAGAGAAGAGGAGCCAGAGATGGTCATAACATCCTCAGAGAAGATGATTGGCTTACATAAGATCATAAGAGATGAAAAAAAAATTGAAATCCTCAGCCCTCTTCTTTCAGGGAGCATTATTTTCAAGGATGCTTTTTTTAAAAAATAGATAAGCTAGCCTGCCAAGCCTCTCCAGAGGGGAGTGTTCAAGGTGGCTTGTGAAGAACTTTAACAATGTCTACAAGAAGGTAAGAGAAAAGAGACAAGAAGGTAAGAGAAAGAGACACGGAGGCAGGGAGGGACAATAGAGAAACAAATAACCTGAAATATGATAAGATTAAGTGTTAAAGAGTTGTTATTCTCGAAGGACTTCTCAAGAGGACAAAGGTACAGGCATACCTCATTTGCTGTATTTCATTCATTGCACTTCACAGCTATTGTGTTTTTTACATTACAGGTGCATGGCAGCCTTGCATTGAACAAGTCTACAGATGCCATTTTTTCAACATCATGTGCTCAATTCATGTCTCTATGATGCATTTGGGAAATCTTACAGTAAACTTCAAACATTTTCCTCATAAACACATCTTTTATGATGACCTGTGTGATGAGTGAACTTTGATGTTTCTATTGTAATTGTTTTGGGGTAACACAAATCATTCCCATATAAAACACTAAACTGAACTGATAAACGTGTATGTTCTGACTGTTCCACCAACTGCCATCCTCCATCTTTCTCCCTCTTCAGGCTTCTCTAATCCCTGAAACACAACAATTTTGAAATTAGGTCAAGTGATAACACTACAATGGCCTCTAAATGTTCAGGCGAAAGGAAAAGTCATGAATCTCTCAATTTTAATCAAAAGCTAGAAATGATTAAGTTTAGTGAGAAAGGCATGTTGCAAGCTGAGATAACCCAAAAGTTAGGTCAAACAGTCAAGCTGTGACTGCAATGGTAAAGTTGCTGAAGGCAATTAAAAGTGCTACTCCAGTGAACACATAAGTGAAAGAAAAATGAAACAAGCTTATTGCTGATACGGAGAAAGTTTTGTTGGTCTGGACAGAAGATCAAGTCAAACACAGCATTCCAGTAAGCCAAAGCATAATCCAGAAGAAGGCACTAACTCTCTTCAATTCCATAAAGGCTTGAAAGAGGTGAGGAAGCTGCAGATGAAAAGTTTGAAGCTAATAGAGGTTGGTTCATGAGGCTTGAAGAAAAAAGCCAACTCCATAACACAAAAGTGCATGGTGAAGCAGCAAGTGCTGAGGGAGAAGCTGCAGCACATGATCCAGAAGATCTAGCTAGGTTAATCAGTGAAGGTGGCTATACTAAAGAAAAGATTTTCAACATAGAGAAACAGAATTCTATTGGAAGAAGATATCATCTAGGATTTTCACAGCTAGAGAGAAGTCAATGCCTGGTTTTAAAGCTTGCGAAGAACAGGCTGAGTCTCTTATTAGATGCTAATGCATCTTGTGCCTTGAAGGTGAAACCAGTGTTCATTTACCATTCCAAAAACCCTAGAGGCTTTAAGAATTATGATAGATCTACTTTGCCTGTGCCCTGTAAGTGGAACAATGAAGTCTAGATGACAACACATCTGTTTACAGCATAGTTTACTAAATATTTTAAGCCCCCTGTTAAGAACTACTACTCAGAAAAAAATAAGAGTCCTTTCAAAATAGTTCTGCTAAAAATATAAATAGTCAACTGAAAGCTCTGATGGAGATGGACAACTAGATTAACATTGTTTTAATGCCTCCTAACACAATATCCATTCTGTAGCTCAAAGACCAAGGACTAATTTCCATTTTCATGGCTTTTTATTTAAGAAATACATTTCTTAAGGCTATAGGTGCCATAGACAGTGATTCCTTTCATGGATCTGGGTAAATTTAGAATCTTCTGGAAAGGATTCACCATTCCAGATGCCATTAAGACCATCACAGTTCATGGTAGGAGGTCAAAATAGCAACATTGAAATGCAGCCAACTAGAACCAGCTTTCCACAGAGGCTCCTGTCCAGGAGAGTTAAAGGACAGAAGTTTAGCAAGTAAGCTGATGGTTTGGAGCTGAGCCAAGACAGAAGGTTGAAAAATGCACATCAACCCTGCTGAGGTAAGCTGTGACCCCAGGGATACAAACAATAGGTGCAAAATCCATCCCCAAGCAGACGGGAGTCCCCTCCCCCAAGAGAATAGCTCACAGTATACTTTCTACAAACAAGCGAGCAGAGTTCAATCATCCTCCCATTTTATCCCACAGGAAAGACTCTCTAAAAACCGGACATCGTTCCCCTACTAGGATGGCATGGCACTCTCCTGTCAGGCATAAAACTGCATAAAACTGTATATATTCTCTACCTGCAATCCTGAACTCCCAGCACTCCCCTCCACTCTCACCCCAAGGTCTGGAAGCCTGTCCCCCAAGGAGTCCAGATTATTCTTGGGCATTTTCTTGAGAGGTGTGGACAGGGTGTGGGCTGATTCTACAGCATGGGAGGTAAGGAGAAGATGGTTGGACTGAAGGAAACATGCAGGAAATGGAGAGGCAGTGCCCTGTGGCACAGAGCAACAGCAGTGGCAGCAGTGGTAACAATAAGGCTCACACCCCTGGGGATATTTTGGAGAGACACTCCCTGTCTCTCTGGGCAACCAGAGAAAGCCAGGCATCTTCTCTGGTGGCAGACACTTGCAGAACATATCTGGGATGGTAACACAGGCCCTGTGAGTAAAGGGTATGCCTGAGGTGGTATCGGCCCAGGAGGGGCATGGGGGGATGGAGAATAGAAGACTCATGTGCAGAGATGGCATACTCCCAGGGCAGGGCTGAGCCAGGACTGCTTTAGTGAGCCTAAGAAGCACCTGGCCCTCAGGGAATCATAGCTGAGACGAAGGCGGGCAAGGAGAAGTAGAAACCCATAGCTGAGTGTGAGCTCTAGCCACACCCACCCCAATACAGACTGCAGCCAAGACAGACATGCCAGCTCTGGGCAGCAGCACAGACCAGGGCTGAGTCGCAGTTTTTGTGAACTCAAACAGCATCTGATCCACAGGGGAATATAGCCAGGACATAATCACAAATTCTGCAAAAATGTAAGTATCAGCAACATCACTCAGGAGTGGGGCTGGAACTGAGTGAACCTCCCCAGCTTCCATTAACTACCCAAGATTGTCAGGCTTCAGGTCCCCCTGCCAGATGGTGGCAGAGTGCAGAGGATTGGGCCAGGAGACATAGATCTACCTGTGACTCAGGCAGGCACAAACCCCTGCAGGAGCATCTGCTCATTGGAGGGAACTGAGTCACAGCCCTTCAGGGTTACCAGTGACTGAGTGTGACAGAGGTGCAAGGGGAAGAAGGCATCAACCTTCTCAGACTAATTCATTTGCTGGGGGAATACTTCTGACTCCATGGAGCAGCGGAATGAGTCATACTCGAGCTGCCAGTAGACCCCAGCTATGTAGTTGCTAAATACCTTTTGAAATCTCCCACTTGAGACTGCAAGCTGACTGGGACAATTGATTTGGATCTCTCAGAAATCACCCGAGGACTATCCGAAGTGGTATCTGGGGTGTGTGGTTGTGGGAAGGTTTGATTTTCCTTTTTGAGTTGTTGCCCATGTGGAGTGGTGAGATTTAATTGAGGGTATTTCTCCATAGCTGAGACTTCAACCCAGAGTAACTGAGTTGAAGAGTAACTGATTCACTAGGATAGGACACAGACGAGCTGAAAACAAGACAGAGCCACTTAGTCCGACCACACCAAGAAAGTCCCCAGTGTCTCAGGCCATAGCACTGTACGAGTCCTTTGCAAAGCTCTAGGGAAAAAGGTATAGACACCAGTCACAGCTCTTAGGCAAAGGGCTAGTTAATCACTACTCTAGGAGCCCCTCAACCCAACTTCACCTTATCTGCTCATCTAACCAAACATAAAATAATCATGAGGCGGAATCAGTGGAAAAACTCCAGCAACATGAATAACCAGAGTAAATCAACTCACCAAAGGAACAATATGGCAGACAAAACTGAAGATCCCATTCATAAACAAATGGCTGAGATGTCAGAAATCGAATGCAGAATTTGGATTGCAAATAAGATTAATAAAATGGAGGAAAGTTTGAATTAGAAATTCAAGGAGCATTTCAAAAGTTATCCCAAGAATTAAATGAATTAAAAGGCAAAATCACCAAAGATTTTGACGCACTGAGACAAGAATCTGCAGCCCTCAAGGATCTGAGAAATACAGTAGAATCCCTCAGTAACAGAATGGAGCAAGCAGAAGAAAGGATTTCTGACATTGAAGACAAAGCTTTTGAACCCTCCCAAACTCACAAAGAGGAAGAGCAATGGAAAGCAAAAAAGGATCATTCTCTCAGAGAGCTCTGCGATAATTCGAAGAAAACTACTATTTGTCTTATAGGGATACCTGAAAACAATGAAGTGGCATCACAAAGCCCAGAGTCTCTTCTCTATGAGATTATGAAAGAGAATTTTCCAGACATGCCAAGAGATTCTGAAATTCAGGTAGCAGACAGTTTCAGAACCCCAGCATGACTCAACCCAAAAAGGACATCCCCCAGGCACATCATAATTAACTTCACTAAAGTTAATATGAAGGAGAAAATTCTGAAAGCAGCCAGATGTAATAAAACCATAACCTACAAGGGGAAGAATATTAAAATGACTGCAGATCTCTCTGCTGAAACCTTCCAAGCTAGAAGAGGGTGGTCATCAACTTTTAATCTCCTAAAACAAAATAACTTTCAACTCAGGATCCTGTACCCAGCTAAACTGAGTTTCATTTATGATGGAGAAATTAAATACTTTAATGACATCTACATGTTGAAGAAATTTGCCATAACTAAACCAGCTCTCCAGGATATTCTTAGACCTATCCTCCATAATGATCAGCACAATCCTCCACCACAAAAGTAAACTCACTCAGAAACTTTTGATCGAATTCCAAATACCACAGTGGCAAAAGGATTAAACATGTCCACTGGACTTTCAAAAAACTCGATACCAAAATTCTACCAGGCTTATTAATATTCTCAATTAATGTGAATGGCTTAAATTATCCCCTAAAGAGGCATAGGTTGACTGACTGGATA
This sequence comes from Perodicticus potto, assembly GCA_963574655.1. NCBI lineage: Eukaryota > Metazoa > Chordata > Mammalia > Primates > Lorisidae > Perodicticus > Perodicticus potto. Next base: position 11,315 of record CAUYRH010052962.1, read on the forward strand.
CAAAAATTCAGGCCAGATATCTGCTGAATACAAAAATCTCATCTTACCTTAAAAGATAAATAGAGACTCAAAGTGAAGAGATGGTCATCTATATTCCAGGCAAATGGAAAGCAGAAAAAAGCAATCTTATTCGCAGATACAATAGACTTTAAACCAACTAAAGTAAGGAAGAATAAGGATGGACACTTCATATTTGTTAAGGGTAATACTCAATATGAGATTTCAATTATTAATATTTATGCACCCAAACAGAATGCGCCTCAATTTATAAGA
>CAUYRH010052965.1:0-15136 GCA_963574655.1 Perodicticus potto
TCACCCAGCAACTTGTGCTTCAGCTAGTATTAATGTGTAGATATCATTCTGTAGCTGTTAACTGTGAGTTTAGCTTGAATTAAGGGATTTGGGGGGACCATTTAACTTAATTATTGCTAGTTTTGAAATGTCTTTGTAAGAGTAGCGTTGGCACAGATGCAGCAATATGTAAGATTAGGAGATGGGGGTCACAATTATCTGTGTTCCTTGTTCATATGAAAACTATTTGAATATTTGTTTTATATGGATTTTTATTCACTTTTCAGACATGCTATGAAAGAGCACCCCTCCGCTGCTCAGCAAGCATTTGCAGCTTGTATAGTGGCAGAATGGGCCAAAAGCTTAGTGTTGTGACCTGTTTTAAGAATACAGTATCTTGAAATTAAAAAAAAAAGAAAATGTGGATACAATTTACCAAATGAAACTGGCTGAACTGCAGAATTGTGACTCTCTGAAAGACGCATTCAAGTCAAGCAGCCTTCTTAATTTCTATGCATCTCTCCCCTCTGAGACATATCCTAATCTCAGGAACTATGCACTCAAAATGGCAACCATCTTTGGCAGCACTTATGTGTGTGAACAGACTTTTTCCAGAATGAAACATCTGAAATCTCCAACCAAATCTAGACTAACTGATGCACATTTGCCTCAATAGTTACGACTAGCAGTGACAAATATGGAACTGGACATTGACCATCTCATTAGCCAAAAGCAGGCCTATAGTTCCCATTGAAATACTGGTAAGTTTGTTGATTTAACTTTATGTATTCTTTATTTTAAATATTGTATTTGTTCCCATTTTGTTTTTTTACTTCAAAATAAGATATGTGCAATGTGCATAGGAATTTGTTCATAGTTTCTTTTTTAAACTATAGTCTGGCCCGCCAACGGTCTGAGGGACAGTGAATTGACCCCCTGTTTAAAAAGTTTGAGGACCCCTGCTCTAAACCCTAAAGTAATCACTGTGACAACAAAACAAAGAGTTATAGCTAATAAACTGACAAAAGAGATAAAGTGGGGGCCAGGCACAATGGCTCATGTCTGTAATCCCAGCACTTGGGAGGCCAATGTGGGTGGATTGCCTGAGCTCATGAGTTGGAGACCAGCCTGAACTAAAGGAAGACCTTTATCTCTAAAAAATAGCTGAGTGTTGCAGTGGGCGCCTGTAATCCCAGCTCCTTGGGAGGCTGAGGCAAGAAGATTGCTTGAACCCAAGAGTTTGAAGTTGCTATGAGGTAAGACACCAGGGTACTCTACTGAGGGTGACGATGACTCTGTCTCAGGAAAAAAAAAAAAGATAAAATGGAATAATAAAATAATTTAATTATACCAAAAGAAGGGTGAGGGAGAAAGGTTCACTTTTCACATTGAAAAAAGTTCATCATGGTATTTTTTCTAATTTTCTGTCTCTACTGATGAATATGGCATTCACCAGGAGGCAAATATGACTATGGTAAATTTTGTTTTCAATATCCACTTTTTCCCCTTCTTACTACAATTCATGAACATATACTACAATAAACATAATCTCACAAAGTATCTGCTCCAAGAAACTTAACCTGGCCACAAGTCTCATGCTGGCTATCACTTTAAATACATAAAATATAAATGCTGAAGACGAAATAACAACAGGCCCCTCAGAAATTCAAAACATTCTTAACGAATATTACAAGGAACTTTACTCCCACTTTTCTTCTTATGCCTCACTTCCGAGACTTACACCAACTCTTCCTGTCTTAGTCTGTTTAGTTAAGGGGTCCTGGTTATCTTATTCCACAGTTAGAAATTCTTGTTTCGCCAGGTCCTCTGAACACTCCACACCTCTCGGCAGTGCAGGATAGAGTGGGAGCTCTGTTTCAGTCAATATCGTCTATATTCAGAAACAGGAGGAAGTGAACTGGAAGGGCTTATTTTCTCCTAGATGTGTCAGATGCAATCACGCGGCATGGATTTATGAAGTGAAGTGAAATATTTGTTTTGATTGTTCACTGATTAAGAACACACTCTAATGCACAATCTTGACAGACATCTAGGGCAACCACTCTTACAGTAAGAATCTGGGTCAGGATTGCCCAACTTCTAATGTCACAGTCTCATTTCATTAAAGGATTATGCAAAGAAACCTCAGTTGTGTCTGTACAAGCGGCTGCTTTATTTCGGTATTTGATATTGATGGAGCCCCCAGCGGTTATCAATGTCGTTGTCCATTTATTTGTAGTGTTTTACTTCTTATTCAATATAGAGTTTTGAAAAATAATAAGTGGGGGATCTTATGGACATATCATATGTAAAGTGGACATATAATTTAAAGATAAAATAATTAATGAAGACATTTGAAATAAAGTGTGTCAGACAAAACCTTATGTGTTGGAGATTCTTAAATGGGGTTTTGCAAAAACATGAAAATGATTTAAATGGGAATTATTAAAAATTTCAAGAAGTTTGTTTTAAAATTTTATTCTATAATAGAAGCACTGTAGGGTAGATTTTTGCGATGTGTTATCATATGAAAATTGGACAGTGAAACAGACTTTGTTACTTTAATGTAAATTATCCAGTGCAGTGCAGAGAACAAAGTCATAGCATAAAGTGAGAGATTTTGTATTCGTGGCTGGAAGTGTACTGGGTAAAGGTTAGGGTTGTATAAATATGTGGTCTCCTTTAAATTGGTTCTTTTAATACAGTGTAGGCCTTCGGGTAACCAGTATATATTCAGTATGCATTCCAAATAAATGCATTCAAGACCTCAAAAATTAATGATTACCAGCTATATGCAGGGGCTCACGCCTGTAATCCCAGCACTTTGGAAGGCTGAGGAGGAAGGATTACTTGAGGCCAGGAGTTTGAGACAAGCCTGGACAACACACTGAGACCATCTCTCTATAAAAATTACAACATGTCCATGATTACATATGTAAGAATTTCTGCTATCAGAAGCAAAGCGTCAAACCATCTCTGTACTGAAAGGTCAATTTGTTGCTCCCCTCACCATCCCCCTTGCTGTTGATATATGGGAAGGACACAGGACCATTTGGTATTATATGCAGCCTCATCCATAAACATATGTGATGTAGGCATCAACAAATTCTTTTATTTGGTTCATGTGAGTGTGGAGAGCGTGATGAATATTTTGACCAATCCATGTTATCTTGAGTACCACTATTTTCACCTGCCAAAGCCTGTTTCTACATCCATAGAACTGATTAAAATGCCTCTGATTTCACCAGTGGAACTCTATTTCTGAAATTCTTCACACTCATTAGCAAAGGCTAGGAGCTGACCAAAATGTGAACACCTGAGATACAAGTAGCAGTCCTTCCAGGGCCGGGGTTCCACCTGTGAATGTGGGCTCCTAATTGGGACAGCTGACAGCCCCTGAGTAGAGCTTAAGCTAACACATTCCTGTGTTCCATTGTCTGTATGGAAGATTAAAAAAATTAATTATGGACATTTAACCACAATGGATTTCTGTAGGCTCTGAACTCAGCCTCTCTGTCTGATTTCTGACTCTCTATATTCATGCAGACTTTGCCTCTGAACACCCACTTATCCCCATTTCTAGCTCAGCTCCTGTCCCTGTTCCCTCTGGATGACCATCCTCTTTTCATAACTAAATTACTGAAGAGGGGGTAGTCTCATGGTTACTTTCTTGAGTGATCATTTAGGTTGCTTTGTTTACTATTGCCATTATGCTAAATGCAGTAAGATTTGGCCTGAAAGTTTTAAAGCTCTGCTGAAAGAGAAAATTAGAAAAATTTACACATTTCCCCTTGATGTGAAATGGCTTTCACTTTAGTATGTGGGGGCCCTCATTCCATCTGCCTGTGAGAAAAAATGAGGTATTTGGACCAGAAGAGCTTCTCTTTTCTCTATCCCTGATAGTCTGAGATGTTCTTCCTTGCCCCAGCAGATGCTTTCTTGGGCCAGATTTTCAGCTGCCTGAGAGGTAAAACCTTGGGACAGGGCCTACATTTCAAAAGGCCTGCTGGCCAGGGGTGGTAACTCACACCTTCACACCTTCAATCTTGGCATTTTGGGATGCCAAAGTGGGGGGACCACTTGAGACCAGGAATTCGAGGTTATAGTGAGTGGTAATCATGCCACTGCACTCTAGACTGGGTGACAGAGCAAGACTGTATTAAAAAAAAGAAAAGGCCTGACACGAGTTCCTCATGGTGGTGAATCAGAGAACACTGGTTGCTATTTGACAATTCAGCCAGCTCTGTTTCTATAATGACAAACGGATGGATATGGTGATGGTGCCAAGACTCTGCTATAGGTGGGGCATCCTTGAGATGGGAAGTACATCAAAGGGGGAATCTGTGGGAGTCCGCTCCCTTCTTTCAGTTTTTTATGTATTCATTGAACTAAAAACCAGGGGGAGGGCTGCTCATCTCCCCATCTTTGCCTTTAAATTCAGTTCTCCTGTCTCTGCAGGCTGCATGATTTCTTCAAAGCAGTAAAGACCTCTTTGCTTTTGAATTTTGAGAGTTGTCTTAGAGGGATAATGGGGCTGTCATTGATGTCTGTTTTCAATCTCAATTTAGATATTATTTTATATGAAGCTTTTGCTCCAATGTCCATTTATTCTTTAATGATAGAGTTATTCCTCATTACACAGAAATTCAGTGTAGTGGGTGGAGGCAGCAAGATGGCTGATGATGTGGTTGCTGTGTTGTTCATACAAGAAATGTTCAAAAGTGCTCTAAACACTGAAAATAATGGTTGATACTCACCAGTGTAAAAACACTCAAAAGTAAAAATTCATGGCTCTTATAAAACAGTAACACAAGGGAGAATAAGCAACTATATAATAATCAACACGGTGACTAAAACAGTATTAACATTGACTATCGATATTAACATTGAATGTAGATGGTCTAAATGCCTCACTTAAAAGATATCAATTGACAGAATGGATAAAACCCCCCACAACCCAAATATCTCTTGTCTCAAAGAAACCTATTTAGCTCATAAAATGTCTTATAGACTCAAGTGGTGGAAAAAAATATTTCACACCAATGGAAACCACAAATGAGCAGGGGCAGCTATTTTTATATCAGATAAAACAGACTGTTTCCTGTTTATGTCATCAACAACAGGAAAAAGAGGATGCTCTTTATATAATAATAAAGGATCAATTCAACAGGAAGATAGAACAAGCCTGACTATATATGCACCTAACATAGGAGTTCCCAGATTCATATGCCAGAATTAAGAATGGACTGAGGCCTCTGTATTTATCCTTCCTTTTCTCTCTTGGTTATGTTTCTGAAATAGATTACAGTCTCTAAAAAATGTCTCTCTCCACCCAGCTTCTTTGTTTCCAAATTCTAGTAGCCAAATTGCTATTGTAGGCTTATAGGATTGACAGGGATTACTGATACTAACTTTGCCTTGTCTGTTAAGTTTTTCCTACCCTGCCCTCCAGCCACTCCATTGTAGACAGGCCCTTTATTAAACTTTCTTTAAGTTATTCACTCAGAGTTTTCCATGAGTTTCTTGCTGAGGCTCTGACAGATAAATTAATTCAATGAGTGTTTAAATTATTGAGAGATAGTAGGGTGTGATGGTTATCTTTCATTTGGAGAAAGACCAATCTAGGTTTGAATACATTCCCATCATTTGCTAACTAGGTGTGGAGATCACTTAATCCTACTGAGCCTCAGTTTTCTCAAATTCAGAATGGGAATAATATTATGACTTCACAGAGTTGTTACAAGAATAGGTATGAGTACTCAAAAATGTTAATTGTAAAGTTCCCCTTCAAATTTACAATGAATACTTTATTCACCAGAAATACTTTATTTACCAGTAAGGCTTGACCAATTATGAACAAGTCAGCTTTTAATTTCTCTCCACTTTGCCTGGATTGCTGACCTTTGTGTGTAGGGTCATGCACGCCCCTTCTTCTTCTGCACCCCATACAAGTTCCTGCCTATCTGAATGACACTTTATCTCATGCAGATGGTCATGGCTACTCAGGTAATCTTATGTTAAGTCTATGGAATTTTCAGTTGAGTCTTCTTCAAATGGTGAGTGCTGAAAGCAGGGGGTCCCTGGTGAAGTACGAATCTTTTTCTGGTGTCTTCACCCTGAGAGTTGGCCATGCAACTGCTCAGGTGTTGAGTGTTATTGGGCCATCCACCTGCTTTATGAGGTAGCTGCTTATTGTCTCTGTCTTTTTAAAAATATACCTCTAAAATGTTATGAAACCATTTGCTAAATCCTGAGAGGTATTGCAGGGATTAGCTAATTGATTATTTTAAATGTTTTGAAATTGGCAGAGTGTTAGCAAGAAAGGCAGGCTAAGTAATTTTAGTAGGCTCAGAGGGAGGAAAAACTGTACCAAGTGACTCCTCTAATTTGCTTTGGTATCTAATAGAACTTGCTTGCTGTATAACATGTCCCATTAAAATGAGTTATGTGTGTTATTACATTTAAAACATGACCTGGGAAAATGCTTTAAGATAAAAAGAGGTATTTGGAAAATATACAAAGCTTTTGTCAAGTGAAATTGCCACTGCTGAAACCTCTTGAGTTTTTCTGACTTACAAGGGTGCTAAGGGACTCTGGGCAGGTGTGAAGAGGCTAGTCAGAAGGTAAGAGAAAAATGGAAGAAAATGGTCCCATAGACGCTGTGGGAGAAGAGGCAGAAGAGAAGGTTCAGAAATTAGCAAATTAGGAGGTTATTTTCCTTTCTCCAGAAACTTCCCTTCCTGCCCGCCTTCAGTTTTCTGCTAAAAAGACATCTCTTCAGATGAGCATTGTTTTAAAATGTGGGTTTCAGTAATATTCAGGCATGGTGAGGCCAACAGACTGGGAGAAGACTGCCATTGAAGAGAGAGCATTACTCACGGTTCAAGAGGAGAGAAGAGGGCATGCTTTGGGGCATATGGGCTGTCCCTTGCTGTTGGGTACCTGGCCTTGGGGTGATTAGGGTAGGGGGATAGTGATCTAAGTGGGAGCCCAATAAAAAAGGTGGTTGGAGCATGAGCTTCTATTTCCTTGGTTTGCATATGAAAGCACTTTCCAGGAACTGTCTAGCCTTGGAGGGAGGGGCACTCTCCCCAGGGTGGGTAAAGCTCCAGAGGTCAAAGCATCACAGTAAAATGACACGCTTATACAAGCACTGCCTGACATGACACTACATGCCTATTCATGGAGCAGTGCCCAGGGTGGGTCTAGGGCAAGTGAGCAAGGCATTATCCCTAGATACAAAATGTAAAGGCATGCCAAAAAACTCCATAGGATAAAAAAACTTTAATTTCAACACATTTTGTTTTAAATTTATTAATTTAAAATTATGTTTTGAAATGAATTAAAATTATATTTTAAGATCAATTAATTAAATTTAGTTTAAAAACAGCTATTAAACATCCTAAAATTAAGGTAAACATATCCATGATGAACAAATGATTCATCAGGATTAGTAACAGTGTTATGCTCAGTTATAGCCTGAAACAAAAGGAAAAATTAATGTCTTTTTGATTTTTGAAACTACTGTGTTAAAATATGATCTTCGTTATTGAGTATCTTGGCACCCTGCACAGGAAAGTGTGTGGCTGGCCTCCCCGTGTTCAGGGCCTGTGGAGCACTGTGAGTAGTTGGTGTGGGGTGGAAGGTGCAGGGGAACAACGAGCTGAGCCTGGACTGTCCCCCAGAGCAGGTGTGCCTTTGCCACTTACCATCTTCTTAGAACCACTTAGTTTTGATGAGAAGACAAACTAAGATAAGAATGTGCTTGGCAACAAATAACATAATACCATGGCCTAAGCAAATAATGTTTTATTTTTCTCACACTACAAAATATCTCGGGGTGACCACTGTTGGGGTTGTTTCAGTGACAGTACAGTTGGATCTGATATACTGGGGAGAAGGAGCAGCACCATCGACACCTGTCCTTTACCTTGAGAAAGTGTAAATCTTTTCAGAAACATGCTCCCCAATAGCTGAAATCTCATTGCTCAGTCCTGAATCGAATGTCACTGGAGACAAGATGACGGTCATTTCAATTCAGGATTGGCCAGCCAAAAAGGAGGCTGAGAAAGTGAGGAACAGGATTGCCAAGACCGACCAGGACCAATCCTGACCTGTTGCCTGTGTCTAGGCCTTTTGCTGTTGTACCAGACTGGAGTTCTGGTAGCAAGGAAGGAGGAAAGGGTGCCAACATGGTGAAAGTACTTGGGGTGCTTGCCGCAGGCCCTGACTACTGATATCCTTGCTCATAAACAGTGATGTTGTTAGGTCTTGGCATATTTACACTTTTTTTCCCCTTGCAAGTGTGGTAAGCATTTTCTTCACTGTCCTATGTGGCATCCAACCCACTGGTTTTTATGAGATTAAATCCCTGTGGTATTAAAGTCTGTTGCACTGCTGGGGGATGCAACCCTCCAGCCCTGGGGAGTGATTAATACTGAAAGCATTAAAAACCAGGGCTTATTTCCTTTTTAAATGACTCAAAATGGGCTGAATGTTTAAGCCTTTATGTCTGCTGGGCCTTCTGTTGGGGATCCTGACTTCACTACTGGAGACGGATGACAGTCCAGGAGTGAAGAATCAGGGAAATGGATCATTGCATTTTTTCTTCTTGAATATATACTGGATAAACAAATCACTATTTATTGATTTAGAAAAGTTCCTGTCTTGGATTTAAGATCTAGTAGAGGGGGTCAGTGGCTCTGCTCTCCAGTTCAGCTCCTGCGACCTGCACGTAACAGTACCCTAGATGGCACCCCCCCACAGTGATAGCACCACCCCTGACAGTGGTGGCAGCTCCATGGTCCCTCCCACTGGGGTCACATTCGGGAGAGAAACCTCCCCAATCCAGTGGAACATGGGGGGAACCTGACTTGACCTGCTGGGGTTCCAGAGGTGGAGTGTGGCCAAGGCAGAGTTGTGGTCTCTGAGGGAGATAACCCCTGTCTGGGCACAGAAGCAGGTGGAATACTCCTCAGTTTCCAATAATCACCAGAGGGAATCAGGCCTGAACTAGTCCCGCCTGCAGGTCACACAATGAGACAGCTGGAGAGAGCTGGACTGCAGCCCTGCAGGATAACCAGTGACTGGGGGTGATGGTGATGCAAAGTGGGAAAAGAGGCCCAGCCTCCCTGGAATAATTCTTTTGCTTGGAGGGCCTTTCTGACTCCATAGACCACTGGATCGAGTCACACGTGAGCTGCCAGTGGACACCTGCTGTCCTGTTGCTGGAGACCTTTTGAACACTCCCACTGGATTTGTGTTTGTGCTGACTGGAAAAATTGGTTTGGAACTCTTGATCTGGGCCAATCACCCCAGGACTCCTTCAAGGTTATACCCTGATCGTGTTGTAGAGGGAGGGTCTGATTCTCCTCTCCCAGTTATTGCCAGTGGGGGACAGGCTGTCTTAATTGCTTGTATTCCTCCACAGCTAAGATTTCAATTCAAAGTCACTGATCCACTAGGATTGGTCAAAGTCTAGCTAAATACAAGACAGACCCACCTAGCCCCATCATACCAACTGGGTCCCCAGAGTCTCAGGCTATAGTATTGAATGGGACCTTGGTAAAGCCATAGGGGAAAAAGCCATAGTGGTCCCAGCACTCTGGTAAAGGACTGATTAATTACATCTCCAGGAGCCCTAAATTTAATTCCAACTTACCAGCCTCTCTAAACAAACAGTGAAAAATAACCATGGGATGGAATCAGTGGAAAAACTCAGGCAAAATGAATAACTAGAGTAGATCAACTCCCCCAAGGTATGATGAAGGAGATGCAACAGAAGATCCTGTTCATAAACAAATGGCTGAGATGTCAGAAATTGAGTTCAGAATTTGGATAGCAAATAAGATTAACAGAATTGAAGTAAAATTGGAATTAGAAGTTCAAGAAGTAATTCAAAAGTTGGCTGAAGAATTCAATGAATTCAAAGATAAAATCACCAAAGATGTTGACAAATTGAGACAAGAAGTTGCATCCCTCAGAGACCTGAGAAATACAGTAGAATCCCTCAGTAACAGAATGGGGCAGGCAGAAGAAAGGATCTTGAACATTGAAGACAAAGCTTTTGAACACTCCCAAATGCTCAAAGATGAAGAGAAGTGAAGAGCAAAGATGGATCATTCCCTGAGAGAGCTGTGTGATCACTCCAAAAAAGCAAACATTTGACTTATTGGAATTCCTGAAGGTGATGGGAATGATCTGAAAGGCACAGATGCTCTACTCCAAGAGATTTTAGAGGAAAACTTTCCAAATATTACAAGAGATACTGAAATTCACATAGCAAACAGTTTCAGAACCCCAGAAAGACTCAATTCAAATAAAGCATCCCCTAGACACATTATAATTAACATCGCCAAAGTTAATATGGAAGAGAAAATTCTGCAAGCAGCAGATGTAAGAAACTCATAACCTACAAGGGGAAGAATATTAGAATGACTGCAGATTTTTCTGCTGAAACTTTTTAAGTCAGAAGAAGATGGTCATCAACCTTAATTCTCCTAAAACAAATCAACTTTCAGCCCAGGATCCTGTATCCAGCTAAACTGAGTTTCATTTATGATGGAGAAGTCAAATACTTTAATGACATTCACACATTGAAGAAATTTTCCATAACTAAACCAGCTCTTCAAGATATTCTCAGATCCATCCTCTATAATGACCACCATAATGCTCTACCACCAAAGTAAACTCACTCAGAAATTATTGATCAAAACCCAACTTCCACAGTGGCAAAAGGATTAAAAATGTCCACTGGTCTTTCAAAAAACTTGACACCCAAAATACTACCGGCTTATCAATACTCTCAATTAACATGAATGACTTAAATTGTCCACTAAAGAGGCACGGATTGGCTGACTGGATACAAAATCTCAGACCAGATATCTGCTGCATACAAGAATCTCATCTTACAGGATAAATATAGACTTGGGTGAAAGGATGGACAACTATAATCCAGGCAAATGGAAAACAGGAAAAAAGCAGGGGTTGCAATTTTATTTGCAGATACATTAGGCTTTAAACAAACACAAGTAAGGAAAGACAAGGATGGTTACTTCATATTCGTTAAGGGAAACACTCATCATGATGAGATATCAATTATTAACATTTATGTAACCAATCAAAATGCTCCTCAATTTATAAGCAAGACCCTAGACCACTGGAACGAGTCACACATGAGTTGCCATGTTAGGGTTAGGGTTAGGGTGAACAATTTGATATGAGCAATTTGATATCTTCTAGCACCATAATAGTCAGAGATTTTTTTTTTTTTTTTGAGACAGAGCCTCAAGCTATCACCCTGCATAGAGTGCCGTGGCATCACAGCTCACAGCAACCTCCAGTTCCTGGGCTCAAGTGAGTCTCTTGCCTTTGCCTCCCAAGTAGCTGGGACTACAGGCACCCGCCACAACACCCGGCCATTTTTTTTTTTTTTAGTTGTAGCCGTCATTGTTGTTTGGCAGACCCAGGCTGGATTCGAACCTGCCAGCTCAGGTGTACGTGGCTGGCGCCTTAGCCCATTGAGCCACAGGCACTGAGCCAATAGTCAGAGATCTTAACACCCCTTTGCCGGTGTTGGATAAATCCTCCAAGAAGAAACTAAGCAAAGAAATTCTGGACTTAAACTTCACCATACAACAATTGAATTTAATAGACATCTACAGAACATTTCATCCTAACAAAATTGAATATACATTCTTCTCATTAGCGCATGGAATATCCTCCAAAATTGATCACATTTTAGGTCACAAGGCTAACCTCAGCAAATTTAAAAGAATAGAAATTATTCCTTGTATTTTCTCAGATCATCACACAATGAAACTTGAACTCATCAATAACAAGAATCTGCATACTTTTACAAAGACATTGAAACTAAATAACCTTATGCTGAAAGATAGCTGGGTCAAAGATGAGATTAAGAAGGAAATTACTAAGTTTTTGGAACAGAACAATAATGAATATGCAAATTATCAGAACCGCTGGGATACCACAAAGGCAGTCCAAAGAGGGAAATTTATAGCACTGCAACCCTTCCTTAAGAGAAGGCAAAGAGAAGAAGTCAAAACTTAATGGGACATCTCAAGCAACTGGAAAAGGAAGAACACTCCAACCCCAACCCCAGCAGAAGAAAAGAAATAACCAAAATTAGAGCCAAATTAAGTGAAATTGAAAACAAAAGAATTATTCAAAAGATCAATGAATCAAAAGGTTTGTTTTTGAAAAGCTCAACAAAATAGATAAAGCCTTGGCTAGCCTAACTAGAAATAGAAAATTAAAATCCCTAATTTGATCAATCAGAAATGACAAAGGCAAAATAATAAGACACCTCAGAAATTCAAAAAATTCTTAATGAATACTACAAAAAACTCTATTCTTAGAAATACGACAATCTGAAATAAATACTTGGAATACTTCTAATACTTGGAAGCATGCCACCTTCCTAGACTTAGCCAGAAAGAATTAGAAATGTTGAACAGACCTATATCAAGTACTGAAATACCATCAACTATATGAAATGTCCCTAAAGAGAAGAGTCCAGGACCAGACAGCTTCACATCAGAATTCTACCAAACTTTTAAAGAGGAACTAGTACCTATATTACTTAACCTTTTCCAAAGCATAGAAAAAGAAGGAATACTACCCAACACATTCTATGATGCAAATATCACCCTGATCCCCAAACCAGGAAAAGACCCAACAAGAAAAGAAAATTATAGACCAATATTTCTAATGAATGTTGATACAAAAATATTCAATAAGATCCTAGCAAACAGAATCCAGCAACACATCAAACAAATTATACACCATGACCAAGTGGGTTTTATCCCATGGTCTCAAGGCTGGTTCAATATATGTAAATCTATAAATATAATTCATCACATAAACAAAATAAAAAACAAAGGCCATATGATTCTCCCAGTTCATGCAGAAAAAGCTGTTGATGATATCCTGCATCCTTTCATGATCAGAACACTTAAGAAAATTGGTATAGAAGGGACATTTCTAAAACAGAGAGAGGCCATCTACAGCAAACCCACAGCCAATATTGAATGGAATTAAATTGCAATCATTTGCACTCAGATCAGAAACCAGGCAATGTTACCCATTGTCTCTTCTGCTTTCTAACATTGTAATGGAAGTCTTAGCCATCACAATTAGGCAAGAAAAGGTGATCAAGGTTATCCATATAGGGTCAGAAGAGATCAAACTTTCACTCTTTGCAGATGATATGATTGTATATCTGGAAAACACCAGGGACTCAACTACAAAACTCTTAGAAGTGATCAAGGAATACAGCAGTGTCTCAGGTTAAAAAATCAATACTCACAAATCTGTAGCCTTTATATATACCAATAATAGTCAAGCTGAAAAAACAGTCAAGGATTCTATTCCTTTTATAGTACTGCCAAAAAGATGAAATATTTGAGAGTTTACCTAACAAAGGATGTGAAAGATCTCTAAAGAGAACTATAAAACCCTGAGAAAAGAAATAACTGAAGATGTTAACAACTGGAAAAACATACCATCCTTATGGTTGGGAAGAATCAACATTGTTAAAATGTCCATACTACCCAAAGCAATATACAATTTTAATGCAATCCCTATTAAAGCACTACTGTCATACTTTGAAGACCTCAAAAAAATAATTCTTTTTATATGGAATCAGGAAAAACTTGATTAGCCAAGAAATTACTCAGAAATAAAAACAAATCAGGAGGAATCACGCTACCAGACTTCAGACTATGTTATAAATCGATAGTGATCAAAACAGCATGGTACTGGCACAAAAACAGAGAGATAGATATTTGGAATAGAATAGAGAACCAAGAGATGAACCCAGTCATTCAATCTTTGATATGTTAATCAAAAACATTCAATGGGGAAAAGACTCCCTATTTAACAAATGGTGCTGGGTGAACTGGTTGGTGACCTGTAGAAGACGGAAACTGGACCCACACCTTTCACCATTAACAAAGATAGACTCTCACTGGATTAAAGATTTAAACTTAAGACATGAAACTATGAAAATACTAGAAGAAAGAACAGGGAAATGAAAATACTAGAAGAAAGTACAGGGAAAACACTTGAAGAAATTGGCCTGGGAGTATATTTTATGAGAAACACCCCCCGGGCAATTGAAGCAACACCAAAAATACATTACTGGGATCTGATCAAACTAAAAAACTTCTGCACAGCCAAGAACATAGTGCGTAAAGCAAGCAGACAGCTCTCGGAATGGGAGAAGACATTTGCAGGTTATGTCTCTGACAGAGGTTTAATAACCAGAATCCACGGAGAACGTATTAGCAAGAAAAGAACAAGTAATCCCATCTCAGGGTGGGCAAGGGACTTGAAGAGAAACTTCTCTAAAGAAGACAGGTGCATGGCCTACAGACACATGAAAAAATGCTCACCATCCTTAATCATCATAGAAATGCAAATCAAAACCACTTTGAGATATCATCTAATTCCAGTAAGATTAACCCACATCACAAAATCCCAAAACCAGAGATAATGGAGTGTATGTGGAGAAAAGGGAACACTTCTGAACTGCTGGTGGGAATGCAAACTAATATGTTTCTTTTGGAAAGAAGTTTGGAGATCACTTAGGGATCTAAAAATAGACCTGCCATTCAATCCTGCAATTCCTCTACTGGGTATATATCCAGAAGACCAAAAATCACATTCTAACAAAGATATTTGCACCAGAATGTTTATTGCAGCCCAATTCATAATTGCTAAGTTGTGGAAGAAGCCCAAGTGCCCATCAACCCATGAATGGATTAATAAATTGTGGTATATGTACACCATGGAATAATATGCAGCCTTGAAAAAAGATGGAGACTTTACCTCTTTTGTGTTTACATGGATGGAGCTGGAACATATTCTCCTTAGCAAAGTATCTCAAATGGAAGAAAAAGTATCCAATTTCCTCAGCCCTACTATGAAACCAATTTATAAACACCCACACTTCAATATGAAAGCTATAATGCAACTACAGCCCAAGATGAAGGGTAAAGAGGAGGGGGAGGGGAAGAGAGGGAGGAGGATGGGTGGAGGGAGGGTAATTGGTGGGACCACACCTATGATGCATTTTACAAGGGTATGTGTTAAATCTACTAAGTGTAGAATATAAGTGTCTTAACACAGTAACTAA
>CAUYRH010052966.1:0-46353 GCA_963574655.1 Perodicticus potto
ATATAGTGATTATGAAAATGCCATGAAGGCTATGTTAAACAGTTCGATGAAAATATTTCAGATTGTATATGAAGTCAGCACATTGTGCCCCATGATTGCACTAATGTACACAATTATGATTTAATAAAAATTTAAAAAATATATTAAAATTTTACTGTAGTAAGCATTAGAATTATGACTGTTTAAAAACTTTAATATATGGGCAGCACCCATACCTCAGTGGGTAGACACTGAGGCTGGAGGGTTCAAACCCAGCCCAGGCCAGTTAAAACAACAATGACAACTGCAACAAAAAAAATACCCAGGCGTTGTAGTGGGCACCTGTGGTCCCAGCTACTTGGGAGGCTGAGACAAGAGAATCACTTACACCCAAGAGTTTGAGGTTGCTGTGAGCTGTGATGCCACAGCACTCCACCCAGGGTGACAGCTTGAGGCTCTGTCTCAAAAAAAAAAAAAAATTGAAACTTAGGCCGGGTGCCGTGGCTCATGCCTATAATCCTAGCACTCTGGGAGGCCAAAGCAGGTGGATAGTTTGAGCTCACGAGTTCAAGACCAGCCTGAGCAAAATTGAAACCCCTGTTTCTACTAAAAATAGAAAAACTGAGGCTAGAGGATCTCTTGAGTCAGGGTTGGAGGTTGCTGTGAGTTATCACACCACGGCACTCTACCCAGGGTGACAGCTTGATACTCTGTCTCAAAACAAAAAAAAAAAAGAAACTTAGCAGTAAATGGCCAAAAGTATCAAGGATTTTACCAAAGCTAAAATTTAAAACATGTTTTAAAATGTAATTCTAGGTGATGGGGCGTGCTGGCCATACCTGTAATCCCAGCACTCTGGGATGCTGCGGATGCTGGGGGGGGGACGTGGGGGTGGCCTGGGCTCATGAGTTAGAGACCAGCCTGAGCAAAAGTGAGGCCCTGTCTCTAAAACTAGCCAGGCATTGTACCAGGCACCTGTAGTCCCAGAGACTAGCGAAGATGAGGCAAGAAAATTGCTTGAGCCCAAGAGTTTGAGCTTGCTGTGAACTATGACACCGTGGCACTCAACCAGGGGACAAGAAAGTGAGATTCTATCTCAAAAACAAACATAGTTCTAGGGTCCCTACTGCGAACTGTAGCTCTCACAGCCAACAGCACCTCCGTGTAGAGAAAGTTGGCGAGTGAAGGCACCCAGAACACCGGGGCCCCACCACCCTCCTGCTTCCACTGACCTCCTTCTACTCAGCCCCCTTTTTGTGTCAGACCTATAGCAAGCAAACGCTAACAGCACCTTTGGAAATCTCACTACCTTTAATGCTATTTTCTCTACAAATCACCTGTGAGAGTTTTATCAGTAGGAGAAGGTTTCCTGCCACCACCTCTCCTCCTGTCTCAGTGGTGAGACCATCGTCACCTTCCTGTCCTTCCCACTCCCTTCCAGTGGTCTCCAATATGTTCATTAAATGGGTTATTTTTCTTCCCTAAAATCTACACCCTCCACATAATACCCTCTTGGAGAGGATCACCTAAACTATAAAAACACACTGAATTGCTATTTGAAATTATTCAAGTATTTAAATAGTCATTTTGCCATTTGTAGACCATAACAAATGTGAGGACTATGTCACTGCATGTCGGTGTGTACAGGTGAGTGTCAGGGACACCAGAGCTCTCAGGACTGTGTCACTATGTGTGGGTGTGTGTAGGCAAGTGTTGGGGACACCAGAGCTCTCAGGACTGTGTCACTGCACGTGAGTGTATACAGGCGAGTGTCAGGGACACCAGAGCTCTCAGAAATGTGTCACTGCATGTGGGTTTATGCAGGCGAGTGTCAGGGACACCAGAGCTCTCAGGACTGTGTGGGTGTGTGCAGGTGAGTGTCAGGGACACCAGAGCTCTCCTTCTGAGTCTTCGCCTACGAGGGGTGTGACAGTCCATTACCAGCAAGAGCATGAGCTCCGTCTGGCGAACAGACCACACCCGCAGTGTCCTGTCCTGGGCGACAGAGAGCAGCCACCTCCGGCTATGGCTCCAGCAGACAGCGTGCACAGCTCCGTCATGACCTGTTGGCACATGTTGAGAACAGCGTGACCCAAGGAGGCCATTGTGGGACTTCACTTGTGACTCTTGTTTGTCAAGCACTGTCACACAACACGCCCAGAGCTGCAAGTTTCCAAGCAGTAAATAAGGTGCCCAGAGGCATTTCCAGCTACAGACCCAACACCCTGAGGGTGGATTATCCTCCATTTAGAGGCTTAACATGGTTTCCCAAGGACGTTTTCCTAAAACCTCATATTTCTTAAAATATGAATAAGCATACATCTGTGAGTGTATGTTTTAAGGGGAAAAAAATATAAAATACAATATTTTAAAGCACAGTATAGATTTCATGATAATTTATCAGTGATGTAAAGAACTAGTATTCTTTAAACATTGAAGGAAAAGTCAAAACCTGTGCTGAACACACACAGAGGCTGAGCATTAGTTGTGATGGATTTGAAGTCTCATTCAAGCTTCAGGTTGTGTGGAGGCTTCCGAGTGGGCTGTGGGCTGCAGGTGTCTGGACGGTGGGTGCACAGCTCTGATAGTGACCTGTGGTGGGGAGGCTTCCGAGTGGGCTGTGAGCTGCAGGTGTCTGGACGGTGGGTGCCCAGCTCTGACAATGAACTGGGGTGTGGAGGCTTCCGAGTAGGCTGTGGTCTGCAGGTGTCTGGACGGTGTGTGCACAGCTCTGATAGTATGGCTGGGGAGGCTTCCGAGTGGGCTGTGGGCTGCAGGTGTCTGGACGGTGGGTGCACAGCTCTGACAATGAACTGGGATGTGGAGGCTTCCGAGTGGGCTGTGGTCTGCAGGTGTCTGGACAGTGGGTGCACAGCTCTGACAGTGAACTGGGGTGGGGAGGCTTCTGAGGGGGCTGTGGGCTGCAGGTGTCTGGACGGTGTGTGCACAGCTCTGATAGTGAACTGGGGTGGGGAGGCTTCCAAGTGGGCTGTGGGCTACAGGTGTCTGGACGATGGGTGCACATCACTGACAATGAACTGGGGTGTGGAGGATTCCAAGTGGGCTGTGGGCTGCAGGTGTCTGGATAGTGGGTACACAGCTCTGATAGTGAACTGGGGTGGGGACACCCACAGCTCTCAGCAGGTGCCCATGACAGTGTCCATGCATTTCTGTTCTGTCCTGGCCTCATTCCTATACCAGCCTAACTCTGGCACCTGACAGGTCCCTGCTGTCACTGGGTGAGCACTCACTGCCTCTCCTGGCCCCTAGCCCCAGACATGAGCTGCTTTAGGGAGCTGTCTTTCTCTTGTGACCTCAGAAAGACCTCTGAGCTGGGGAAGGCATCTTGAAGCAGCCCCCTGGCTACCACCAGCACATCGCTCTGAGAGGAGCACCTTGGGCTCTGTTCTGGGCAGAATGCCAGGTGTGCAGTGAGGGGACCAAGGAGACAGGAGCGCTTTCCTGAGGCTGGCAGCTGGACCCAGCTTCACTCACACACCTTGGACAACAAATGACCCCAGAACTGCTGAATGACCACATTTCAGCTCCCACAGCTAAGGCCTTTGTGATTAAACTTGCAGCGAATAAGTAACCACAGCTTGGAGGACACTACTGCCCCAGCTGGGGCCCCCTTGGATGGAGCGGCCCTCGTACTGGCCTGGGAGTGTGAATTGCACGATCATTTAAAGATGAGACAATGAATCACAACATAGCTATGCCATATGTGTCAGGACACCCAACAAAGCAAAAGTGGAAATGCCAGGAAAGATTTACAAACTAGCATGGAACTCAGCTCGGTAACATGACCCCAAGAAAACAGAGAGCTAAAACACGCTGAGCAGGAAAAGGAGCGGAAGAGCTTTGCTGCCCTCCTGTGCAGACTCCAGTAGCTGTAACTGGAGCTCAGAGGCCGAGGGAGGGAGCTGGGGGCCTTCAGGCCCCGGGACCTGCTTGGGACCACAAATATTTCAGATTTTACACTTTTGGGGGTTTTGCAATATGGGTATTACACCAGCCGAGTTTCCCTAATCCAAAAATCTAAAATCAGGAATGTTCATTAGAGCAGAATGCTGGCGCTCAAAAAATTTTGGATTTGGGGGCATTTTGGATTTTGCATTTTTGAGTTAGAAAACCTCAACCTGCATCACCAGAGATGAACATTTCTTGTCTCTCGGTGTGTGGTTTTGTTAAATATCTACCAACTACGTGATGTGGAACAAGCAGTTTTGAAAACCTCATGGAGAGTTGTGAGATTTTATGGCTTTAGAATCAGGAATCTAGACAGGTCCGAGTCAGGACTGAAGCTGCAGGGTGTCAGCACTGTTGCGCTCACCAGCTGTGTTTACCCTGCTCACCGACACAAGTATCTGTGCACAAACACTACAGTATTTCAAAACACACGTCAAGTGTGTATCTTTCAATTAAACTAATGAAATATATTTTGAACATATGAGGTTCAATTCTTCTCACTTCCTCCAAGCCCCAAAGTCTTGGCTCCTGGCCCCAGTCCAGCCTTGGAGGGTCAGGTCGCTCACAGGTGTGTCCATCCTCAGGGCTCAGAGGACCTGCTCACTGATAGTCATCAAATCGGGTTCTCTTCTGCTGTTGCCTTGGGGACACTAAAGTGACAACTGGCAGCCAGGACCAAAGTGAGAACTGTCTTTAAATTCACATTAAGGAAAATTAAGACATGTTTTACCTGAAAAGACAGCAGGGGCTCCAGTGAGGCTGGCATCAAAGACCAGGGACAGATGGTTGGCAAGGCCACAGGCCAGCCACCGACCATCTCCTGCTTAAAAAATAAGAAACACTTCTTACAAAATTCCAACACATAGGAATCACACTGGTGAAGTGTTGAATTTTCACTTAAAATTGGTTTAAGCACTGATGGAGATTTCCCCAGGTAGTAAGAGATCTAAAACAAGTGACGAGGCCACACGGGCCCACAGAGCCCTACCCACCAGGCCAGAGTCGGCCAGGCCCTGGGCAGGGGACGAAATTGACAGAGATCCCGTGTCCTTTGGAGCAGCCAGCTGTGTTCTCACAGCCACCCATGGTGACAGGAGAGCAGCCAGATTATACCTGAGGTGCCCAAGAGCCTTGTGAGCAGGCAGAGCTGGGCGGCACAGCAGTCACCCGGCCACGTCTGGTCTCACACCCCAAGTCACACCAAGCAAGATACCCCCACACTCTGCTGTGTCCAGTCTCATACCCCAGGCCACAATCCCAGGACTCCCCCACACCCTGCTGTGTCCTGTCCCATGTCCATGAACTGGTTGAGAGGAAGACTGGGCAAACCAGCTAAAATGCATTCCCCCAAGTTCATGAAAATCGAGGCTCTCTAACAGCAAATATTTCTGATACCGTGTGTCTAATTTCCAGAAGTTCGTTTTACAGTACTTTGGCTAGAATTATATAAACAACAACAACAAAGGGAACTTAGCATGTGTAGCTAAGGAACCTTCAGTAGTCAACTGGGAAGTGAAGGGCAGGACACAGCACTGCAGACCAGTGAGGCCAGGGCACAGGGGACCTGTCCATAATTCCCACCCGGAGAGAGTCAAACAGTGCAGTGACCTGGGTGAGGCAGAGGGCCAGTTACAAGCTGCCCCTGGACTCTATCCAGCATTGCTAAGACATGAACACTTAACTCCCAAAGAGAGGTCTGCCAAAGGCAGTCAGTACAGTTGGGAACAGAGCACCAGCCTCAGCATAGGAGAAAACTCCACTCTGCGGGCAGGTCCCAGCTGCAGCCACAGGGCAGATAGCAAAGCAGACAGTAGGGCAGACAGCAGGGCTGACAGCAGGACAGAGAGGGCCACAAGGCAGACAGAAGGGCAGCAGCAGAGCAGGTCCACAGGACAGGGCCGCAGGACAGATATCCAGCCATGGGGGCCCAAGGAGGACCCCCATGGCTGGATGGGGGGTCTAGCCTGTTGGCTTCTCTGTCTACCACAACCTTGCTGCCTGGCCCATGTTATAATTTAGGCAGGAGCAATCACAGCACAGCAACCCCAGATGGACTTACAAGTCCAAGTTCAGAGGCTGTAAGTGACACAGGCATCGGTCCCAGCAGATGTGAGATGCACTGTAACAGTCCTAATTTCAACTCTTAAACTAGACCCAGATAACCCCATACAGCTTTAAGTAATTGAGAGCTTCAAAACATGTCTACAGCACAACAGCTGGCAGGAAACGAGGGTCTCAGGGATTCCGCGGAGCAGACTGAGGCTCATACCTGAGTACTGCACACAGCACACGGCAGCCGGGTGGGGGACGGCGGCAACTTGCCTGCAGAGCCTGGTTGGCAGAGAATCCTCCAGAGTGTGCTCCTGGCTGAGCAGGGTCAGAGGTAACAAAAATCAAAGTGAGATTAGAAACAAAAAACTAGAAATGAAGTGGGTTTCCCTATTTACATGTGTAATTTTATTGTTAAGTTTGAATATAAACATAAAGTCTTACATTCAAAATTATGAAATAACTTCAAAATAAACTGTTACATTCCATGTTGATAAAAAGGCACACATTTTACACGTAAAATAGCAATGACTTGCTGTGTTTAATATAAATGGGCGTGCGTATGGTGATGGTTTAGGCTGAAGGCTCCCAGGGGAGGAGACAGGCTCTACCCTCTATCGCACTTTTCACACCACACCCCCCTCCCATTTCTTTGACACCTCAAATCACCTGCAAATGGCCGACGTTTACCCTGAAAACATCACAGTCCAGGCAGGCTGGGAGACCAGTCCTATCACAGTTCATGGCAGTGATGGGGTCCCCAGGCGTCCCCATCACTGCCTTGAGCACCTCAGCTTTAGCCTAAAGCCCCACTGTTGAGCCGCGGGGGCTGGGGCCTGGGGACCAGGCGGAGCCCAGGAAGCTAGCTGTCTTGCCCGCAGTCCCCACAGCACAGTGGGGACAAGGCAAGGATGCTGCCTGGTCAGAAGTAAGGCAGAGGCACCAGGCAAGCAGCAGACTGGCAGGACAGGAGCTGCCTGACGTCAGCATGGCACTAAGCAGTGGGCCCCACTGACAGACCCTGCCTGAGCATGTAGCCGTTACGGTCGGGGACCCTGCTAAGCCTGGCCCAGCAGGGCTGTCTCACGGCAAAGCTACTCTGTCCTGTGCACAGCAGGTTCTAGGTGTCCGGGTAGATGAGTCTTTCTGTGAGCAATGCTTCCAGGACCTGGCGTCACCTTGGAGGCTGCGCCATCACTGCCACCTAGCGGTCTCCCGCAGAACACCCACCAGAGCCAGACACCTATGAAAGGCCCCGGCTGTGTGCCCTGCTGGGCTCCTGGGAAGAAAATGCACTTAGAAGGGACAGGTGAAATCTACTAAATGCAGAACACAAATGTGTTCACATAATAAACGAGAAAATCTCATGAAGGTTATGTCGAACTGTTGGATGAAAATATTTTAGATTGTATATGAAGCCCGACACTGTACCCCATGATTGCACTAATGTACACAGCTATGATTTAATAAATAAACAAATAAAAGAAAAGAAAAGGCCACAGAAAAATACGGGCTGTGGGGGCTCTGTGCTGTGAGCTCCTGTTTGCGCACCAAGCAGGTGTGTAAGGCTTGGATGCATTTTGCTGTGGCCACAGACTGAATCCCCACAATCTGCTGTGCAGGGGAATTGCAAACAAATTTACAAAAACATCAACAAACTTGGCTCAAGTCAACATTTTTGGTAAGTGTTTTGGGAAACCTCGCAACAGTTCCAATGTGGAATGGTGCCTAGTAAGGTGCTATTTTATGCACAGTAGCCCTTGACCTCTCTTCAGATGACACAAGCTAAAGTCCGTAACCTAGCAGTCCCCAAGTCCTCTCTTGGGGGCTGGCACTTCTCTGACACCTCAAATCACCTGCAAATGGCCGACATTTACCCCAAAACATCACAGCCCAGGCAGGTCCAGGGGTCCCCAGGCGTCTGTGGGGCGCACCCACGGACACCTGGATCCCAAGGCCAACGCAGGCCCAGCCCAGGCAGACACAGACGCATTGCTGGACTCACACTCTGCCCACCAGCCTTTCGGAATCCGCCCTGGCCTGTAACTGCCCCAGCATGGCCATCCAGCTATCACGGAAGACTCTGGGCAAGAGTGACCATCGCCTGCAATATTTTCTAAATCTAAATCTTAACAAAAATTAAATATTTAAAAATTAAGGCAGTAGGGTGGCGCCTGTGGCTCAAAGGAGTAAGGCACCAGCCTCGTATGCCAGAGGTGGCGGGTTCAAACTCAGCCCCGGCCAAAAAAAAAAAAAATTAAGGCAGTCAAAATAGAGCATTTGAAAAATGAACATGAAAGAATTAAATGTGGCTACAAGGATTTATCTAAATAATATATATACATATTCATGTACATACACACACATATACACATGCAAGGTCCTATACCTGTCTGGAAAAAAAACAAGGTATTTAAAAGGTCCAAGTTATTTCAAATGCACCTCCAATGCATGAATTAGATTTCATACCGTTTGTAACTGTTCTTGCATTTTGAAGATCGTTTATCATTGTTCTTGCTGTTAGTCTTTGGGGAAAACATAGTAACACTGTGGAAAGAAAACTCCTCTCACTCTCAAAGATGAAGAGTTCTAACTTAAGAAATACATATTTTACAATTGAAAAGAGTTTTACATATATGATTTTACTTATAATATACATGATCAAGCATCATTTCACTCATGAATCCATCCAAACATCCATCTCCACCCCTGAACACCCAAATCTCCATCCATCTTCCCATCTCTGCACCCACCCGCCTGTGCCTCCATCCACCCATCCACTCCATGTCCCCCTCACCCGTCCACGTCCCACTCATCCACCCACCCGTGTCCCCACTCACCTGTCCACGTCCCCACTCACCTGTCCACGTCTCCTCTCACCCGTCCACGTCCCCTCTCACCCACCCACCCATGTCCCCACTATCCGCGTCTCCCTCCCTTAGGAGAGGCCTGTGGTGCCAGCGCCGACACAGGCACAGGCGGCCGTAGGACAGACAGTGAGTAAAGCAAGTCCTTCTGGCCAGAGAGGAAGCGGCACTGCAAAGGCTTGCGGCAGAGGCTATAGTTTTACACAGAGCAGAGCCTTGGGCTGGGGTCGGGGGCTCTCGGTGGAGGTGACACAGTGGGGACAGCTCAGCCTGCCCCGAGCACAGGTCCCTGTGTCAACAGCAGGAGGAAGGGGGTCAGTCTGCATGTACACAGAAAGGTCAAATTCGTCTTTAAGACGTCGGCCGAGAAGGATGAGGGACTGTGGGGCTTTGCTCGGTTTCCCGGCCCTAACACGCTGCATGTCCGGCTCCCACTGCTCCAGCATGGCTGTGTTCCCAGGAAGGGCAGAGACTCGGCCCGATGGGCCGCGTTGCATTAAAGCGTCATCACCCTCGCCAGCCCGTGAGCAGGGACCTGTCCTCACCAGGACTCCACACAGACCCCAGGCCCTGGACACAGAAGGGCACTGCCGCAGCCGACACTGCCTCAGTGGCTGTGACATTCCGGGGCGACGTCCTTAGTGGCCGGAGACTCACCATGGCGCTGACGCATAGCCTGACGACCGGACAGTGCTGTGGAAAACCAGGGGCTGGTCCTGTGTGCGGCCCCGAGCAGCTGAGAAATGATTTTAAAGAGGAAACAAACTCCTGATGTTACAATCTCATCTCTTAAAACAGAAAAATTCACACAGTAGAATGAGTTTCTGACCAACAAAATTAAGAGGTTTCATTCCTGAAGTCAAACCAACCAATATCAGCAAACAATTAAATCAAGAGGATTAAAAGTATAAGAAAATAAAATAAGTTTGTGCTCATTCTTTAAGTTACGGTAAACTGCAGCACATTTAAAACTATGTGTCACAGATGCTCAGGGACGGAGCTCAGCTCTCCACTGGGACCCTGGGCCTGGGTCCCTGCCTGGCAGAGACCCTGAAGCAGGTACAGCTCCCCGCTGTTCCAGCACTCGGCCCTGCTCCCCGGGACAAAGACTGGCGATTGGCACAGCCTCTCTACAACAGAAATCTCAATTATCTTAAATTAATTCAAATTTAATTTTAAGGTTTTTGTTTATCGTGAGCCAGAATAATAAAATAAGCTATTATCATCAGCACATTTTAATGGCAATGAAACGTGTTGCTCTATTTTTAACATACTATACATTTTCCACAGTACTGACAGTTGATAAAAACTAACACCAAACTAACTTTACAAATGTCAAAGTGCTTTTAGGCCAAATACAGTTTTACCAGAACTATTTATTTTTGCATAAACTTAATACTTGGTATTCAGTGTGACTATTCTGTACACAATTATAAAATAGCTTTAGAAAATGTATAACTATATAATACAAAGCAATTGTAAAAAATAGCTCTTTTTTTATTTTAGGGAGTGTAGAGGAACGGACACCACGCTTGCAAAGGACAGTTACTGATTCTTATCACATTAAAAGGAAACACTGACAACAGGACAGACTCCTGGCAAGCCTAGAGACGTTTCCTGACTTGGGGCAATCCCCCAAGTAACTCAGTGTTCCGGAATGAGGTAAGGTCGGTCACTCACTAGTAAGCATGTGTTAAACATTGATGCTTAGTCGTTCTTCATGAGGGTTGTGGGGAAAGAACACGTGCGGAGAGCACGTGGCAATCCTTACGCAGGCAGCCCTCATATGTAATTACCTGAACTCTCCACACCTGTTGTATATAACCTTAAAATAGCCCTTGCAGAGGGTGCTCAGGGCTACCCTGTAACTAAGGTTAGCCCGCCTCCCGCAAGCTTGTACTTCTAATCCATGTCACGCCTGGTTCATTCCTGCGGTGACCAAGACCAGAACCATAGGGGTCACAACAGGGAGGGGTCTCACTATGTGGCCCAGGCTGGGCTCGAATCTAGGGGGCCCTGTCTCTGCCCTGGGCCCAGACTTGGAACGGGGGTCTTGGGAGAAGCCCTATCCAGAGCCGGGGCCCGAAATGGACCACTCAGACTGAGGAGAACCAGAAACCTAGAAGACTGTCTGTCACGGCCATAGCATCAAAGGGGAAAATCCTCTCAAGGAAAATAAAATGCTGCCAAAATGGGAAATAGTTTCAGGATAAAATAATGAAGTTTTAGGTACATTAGTATACTTCATTATGAGAATGTCTTAGAATAAAGTTCATAAATATATAATAGCATATTATCCTTATAAATGCATTAAGCCTTAAAATACAACAGTTCTTCATCTATCACTTATGTGTTCTGTTTATATTATTCCTATTATGCTTTTTTAAGTAGAGGAATGTATATATTCATTAATTTTCTACATGAATATTTTCTAAATGACATACAAAATGTCAACTTTCTTGCTACAGAAAAATTATGATATCTGCAATAAATCCCACAGTTTACCTAATTGCTCTAACTAAAGGTTTTGTTCTGAAATCTAAGTATTATATTTACTTGTGACACACGGTACATCATACACATTCATTTGAAATATGATGATCCATATTAGTAAAAATTTTTAAAAATTCACTTCTGAGGTGTGATCAAAGCAAAACAGAAGAAGAAGAAAAGCTAAAGAAACAAGTAACTCAAGTTTCTAAAAATGAGAAAATCATGTGACTAGTGCCGTGGATTCTGTGCAGAGGTGTGATCTTCACACATAAAATTATTTTGATATTAATTTAATTAAGCAACTGATTCAAAAACATTGTTTACATTGCACAATGGAAAGGTTCTTTTTCTATTTCTTTTTTTAATTTCAGATTAATAGAAGGGTACAAATGTTTAGGTTCCATTTCTTTCATTTCTAAGGTAAAGTTCAAGTTGTAGTCGAGCCCTTTGCCCAGGGGGTTGTGCTGAACACCCTCACACTGTGCATTTAGGTGCTTAATACCACTCAACCATACACATAAAATATGACTAAAATAATAAATTGTTTATATATATTTTACAATTTTTAAAAAAGCATAAATGAATAGGGGGCAGATCAAGATGGCTGATCAGAAACCTCTGCCAATTGTCCCTCTGCACAAAACCAAGTTCAACAACTGTCCTCTCAAGCAATTGCCTTTAGAAGAACCAAAAATCAGGTCCGCCATCACAGCACCTGGCTTGACATTATGTCAAGTAGAGAGGCACTGAAAGGGCAGAAACGACAGCCCCACGTGTCCTGCATAGTCCTGCCCACCCCCCAGCAATGCTGTGGCAGCACCAAAGGAAAGAGAACCTGTGTGCTGGGGGAGAGCAGTGAAGTGACTGGGGCCTTTGCATTAAAAATCAGGGCCACCAGGCACAGGGGTCATAGCACAGAGCAGAATCTGCCAGTGCCCATGGAAGGAGCATTTAGGACAGACCTGCCAGAGGAAAATTCTCTGCCCTGAAGCCCAAGTTCTGTTCTTGGCTAGCCCCCCCACCACTGACAAAGGCAGCCCTGGACTAAATGCCTAAGACAGTCAGGCCATGAAGACTGTAGTTTTTGGGCCATTCCTGTGGCTGCTCTGGCTTAAAGCCAATGGATGTGGGGTACACGTGACCCAGTAAGACACCAGCAGTGGCAGCCCAGCCAGTGCCTGTGTCATCCCTCAACTCCAGGCACAGCAGCTCAGGGAGACTTCTTCCATGTGGAGAAAGGAAAGGGAAGAGCTCGGAGGACTTTTACAACTTGGGTACCCGCGAAGCCACAGTGAAGTAGCACCAAGCATACTCCTAAGGCCCCTGAGTCCAGGCCTTACTTTCTGAATGGCACTTCTGGACCTACCCTGGGCCACAGGGAAACATGCCCTGAAGGGAAGGACCCAGGCACCATCTGCTGATGAAAGAGCCTTAGGTTTTGAACAAACATCACAGGTGGCCAAGTAGCAGTCACTATAAGCTTTAGGTGAGACTGAGCTGGCTTCAGTGACCTGGCACTGGTGGTCACAAGGAAGTACCCACATAACTTTTCCCCCAACTCCAACGCCCAGCACAGACAGCAAAAGACTTTGCCTAGTAATCCAGGGAATTTTCCCATAACTTACCCAAGTTCACCAAGATGGTGCCACCAGGAGTCTATAAGAGTCACAGCATTAATGGGCTTGGGGCACCCCCCGTACTGATACGGCAGCAGTGACAAAAGACTTAGGCCACAACACTCAATTCTCTTTGAGTATCTGGAAAGCCTTCTCAAGAAGAATGGATTCAAACAAGCCCAGACTGCAAAGATTAAAGGAAATATCTCTTCAAAACCCAGACATCAACGGACATCTCTCAAGCATTAAGAACATCCAGGAAAATGTGACCTCACCAAATGGACTAATGGAGACAGGTGACCTTTCTCACAAAGAGTTCAGTGACCTTCAAGACAATATAGAGATGGAATCCAGAAGCCAGTAAGAGAAACTTTAAAAAGAGGTTGAAATAATTTTTTTTTTAACGCAGAAATTCTGTAGTTTAAGAATTCAATTGACAGACTGGGAAATGCACTGGGGTCTCTCAAGAGCAGAACTGAACAAGCATAAGAAAGAATCAGCCAGGTTGAGACAAGCTGTTTGAAAATATGTGATCAGGCTCGGCGCCCGTAGCTCAGTGGTTAGGGCGCCGGCCACATACAGTGGGACTGACCCCAGCCTGCTAAACAACAACGACAACTACAACAAAAAAACAGCAGGCCATGGTGGCGGGCACCTACAGTCTCAGTTGATTGGGAGGCTAAGGCAAGAGAATCACTTAAGCCAAAGAGTTTGAGGTTGCTGTGAGCTGTGATG
This sequence comes from Perodicticus potto, assembly GCA_963574655.1. Taxonomy (NCBI): domain Eukaryota; kingdom Metazoa; phylum Chordata; class Mammalia; order Primates; family Lorisidae; genus Perodicticus; species Perodicticus potto. The sequence continues at coordinate 13,709 of CAUYRH010052966.1, forward strand.
CCACGAGGACAACATAGTGAGACTCTGTCTCAAAAAAAAAAGAAAGAAAGAAAATACATGATCACAAGAGGAAAAATAAAAAAGAATAAAGACATGAAGTCTGCCTACGAGACCTAGAAAATATCCTCAAAAGGGAAAATCTAAGAGTTATTGGCCTTAAAGCACAAAGTAGAAAAAGATATTGGGGTAGAAAGTTTTTTCGAGGAATTAATAACAGAACTTTCTAAACATAGAGAAAAATATCATTATTGAGTATAAGAAGGTCATAGAGAAAACCAAGCAGATCTAACCTAAAAAGACTACCTCAAGGCATTTGATAATCAAGCCCTAAAGATGAAGGACAAGGAAAAGATCGTAAAGGAAACAAGAAGAAAGAAAACAAAAATAATTAAAAAGGAGCACCAATATGCGTGGCCGCAGACTTCTCAGTGAAACTCACAGACCCCGAGAGAGTGGCCTGTCACATTCAAAGTGCTGAGGGGAAAACCTTAACCTTAGAAAACTATACCCTGCAAAAATATCCTTCAAACATTAAGGAGAAACAAAGACTTCCCCAAGCAAACAAAAGCTGAGAGATTTCCTCAACACCAGACCTGTCCTACAAGAAATCTGAAAGTTGTCTATCGGAAAGAAAAGGAGGTTAATGAACAACAAGAAACCATTTGAAGGCAAACAGCTCACTGGTAAGAGGAACACACAAACACAGAATATTCTACCTCTGTAATTGTGGTGTATGAACCATTTTTATCTGCAGTAGGAAGAACAAAAGACAAACTTATCAAAAATAACGACACCAGGGTGGCACCTGTGGCTCAAAGGAATAGGGCGCTGGCCCATATGCCAGAGGTGGCGGGTTCAAACCCAGCCCCGGCCAAAAACTGCAAAAAAAATAAAAAATAACTACACCAACTTTTTGTTAGTTAGTATAAAAAGATACAATGGAAACAATAAAATTTAGAAAACAGGCAGAGATGGAGTTAAAGAGTAGAATTTCTGTTACATTTCTCTTTGGCTAGTTTGTTTAAGCAGAGTTGTCATATGTTTAAAATAATTGGTTATAACATGTTTTTTGTAAGCCTCACAGCAACCTCAAATCAAAAAACCTACAACAGATACACAAGAAATAAAAATACACTGCCAGAGAAAATCCCTTTTAACAAAGGAAGACAGGAAGTAAGAAAGGAAGGACCAAAACACATCAAGTAACCACACAGTAGGATGTCTTTACCTATCAATAAATAACACTGAATGTGAACGAACTCGCTTTCCAGTCAAAACAGATAAAGTAACTGAATGGATTAAAAAGTACGAGCCAACTATGTTGTCTGCAAGAAACACACTGCACATCTAAAAACACACAAAGACTGAAAATAAAGGGCAGAGGAAGAGATTCTGTGCAAATGGAAACCAAAGCACAGGAGGCACAGCAGCTATACTTTTATCAGATGAAATAGATTTCAAGAAAAAAACTCTAAAAAGAGACAAAGAAGGTCATCGTAAATGATAAAGGGGTCAATTTGACAAGAGGATATAACAATTCTAAATATATGCGCAGAGCTAAGGGAGAGATACCCATCCAACACAGTGATTGCTGGAGACCTCAAGGAGGTCGTTCAGCGCCGGACAGACCACCCTGCAGAAAATCAACAAGAGGCCCTGGACTGGGTCTGCCCTGCAGACCATGTGGACCTAACACAGACATCAACAGAACGTGTCCTCCAACAGCTACAGAGACGTGTTCTCCTCCTCAGCTCACAGGGCATTCTCAGGGACGGACTACACACAAATCAGGCCACCAAAAAATGTCTCAAGAAATTTTTAAAAACTGAAATCACACCAGGTATTTTCTCTGATCACAGTGGAATAAAACTAGAAATCAATAACAAGAGGAACATAGAAAATACACAAACCCCTAGAAATTAACCAGTATGCTCCTGAATGACCGGTGGGTCCATCAGGAGATTTAGAAGAAAATTTAAACATTTCTCAAAACAAATGAAAATAAAAACACAACATGTGGCGCCTGTGGCTCAAAGGAGTAGGGCGCCGGACCCATATACCGGAGGTGGCGGGTTCAAACCCAGTCCCAGCCAAAAACTGCAAAAAATAAAAAAATAAAAACACAACATATCAAAACCTATGGGATGCAACAAAGGCAGTAATAAGAGGAAAGTTATAGCAAGAAGGGCTCATATCAAAAAAAATAGAAAAGCCTCAAATAAACAACCTAAAGATGCATCCTAATGAACCAGGAAAACAAGAGCAAACAAAACCCAAAATTAGCAAAGAAATAATAAAGATCAGAGCAGAAATAAATGAAACTGAAGCCAAAATAACAATACAAAAGATCAAAGAAACAAAACGTTGGGTTTTTGAAAAGATACACGAAACTGACGTACCTTTAGTTGGACTACCTACGGGAAGAGAGAGAAAAGACTCAGATAAACAAAATCAGAGTTGGAGAGAAGATAGCACAGCTGATACTGCAGAAATCCAAAGTCTCTTTAGAGACTATGAGAAGCAACTCGATGCCAGTGAGTTGGAAAAACCCTGAAGACATGGATAAATTCCTAGACACACACAACCTACCAAGAATGAACCAGGAAGAAACCAAAAACAAGTAATGAGATGGAAACAGTAACTAAATTCTCCCATCAAACAAAAGCCCAGGACTGGACGGCATCACTACTGAGTTCCACTAAGCATTCAAGGAAGAACCTACACCAATCCTGCTTAAACTATGCAAAAAAATTGAGGAGGGATACTCCCAAACTCATTTTATAAGGCCTATGTCACCCTGATACCAAAACCAAACAAAGACACTGGGGTCACCACTGTCCTGTCCCAGACCTGGAAGCTGGGGCTGACCACTGTCCTATCCGCAGACCTGGAAGCTGGGGCTGACCAAACAAAAAGACCGTAACAAAAAGAAAACTAGAGGCCAATATCTCCGATGAACAAAGATGCAAAAATCCTTAACAAAACATGAGCAAACCAATTCCAATTGACACATTAAAAAGATTATTCATCTTGAGCCAGTGAGATTCATCTGGGAGGCAGGGCTGATTCAAACATGCAAATCAATATGTCATATCACATAACACAAGACAGAAACCACATGAGCATTTCAAGTGATGCTGTAAAAGCATTTGATAAAATTAACATCCCTTCATGATAAAAATAACTCCCAGAAAATTGGTCATAGAAGGAACTAACCTCAACACAATATAAGTCACATGTGACAGACCCATGGGGACTGTCACCCTGAGCAGGGAGGACAGAAAGCAGGGAGGACAGAAAGCCTGTCCCCTAAGACCTGGAGCAAGTCACAGACGCCCACTGGGGCCTCTGTCACCCCAGAGTGCTGAGAGTTCTGCCTGGAGCAATCGGCCAAGAGAGAGAAAGAACGGGCACCTGAATTCAACAGGAAGAAGTCAAATTATCCTTGTTTGCAGACAATATGATCTTATATCTAGAGAAACCTAAAGACACCACAAAAACTGTTAGAACTGATAAATTCAGAGAAGTTGCAGGATACAAAATCAACATACAAAAATCAGCAGCATTTCTACGTGCTGCTAGTAAGCAATCTGAGCAAGAAACCAAGAAAGTAATCTCCTTTACAACAGCCACAAATAAAGTAAAATACTCAGGAATAAACATGACCATAGTACAATGACAACTATAAAACATTGATGAAAGAAAATGAGGAGGACTCACAAAAACAAACAAACAATAACAGAAAGACAGTCCACGCATGTGGACTGGATAAATCATATTGTTAAAATGTCTGTGCTATCTACAAAAAAAAATCTGTGCTATCTAAAGCAATCTATAGATTCAGTGCAATGCTCATCAAAATACCAATGATCCTCTTCGCAAGATTTTTTTTAAAAATCCTAAAATGTATATGGAACCACAAAAGACCCAGAATAGACAAAGCCCTCCTGAGCAAAAAGAACAAAACTGGAGGAATCACATTACCTGACTTCAAATACATTACAGAGTAACTAACGTGTGCAGCACGTTCCTGGCACACAGACCAGTAGAACAGAAGAGAGAACACAGAAATAAACCCACACGCGCAGTGAACTCACCTTCCCCAGAGTCGCCAAGAACTTACAGTGGGGAAGGACAAGCTCTTCAACCAATGGAGCTGGGAAAACTGGATATCCACGTGCAGATGAAGGAAACCACACCCTCATCACTTGCCACATAGAAAACCCGAATCAAAATGGATTAAAGAGTTAACCTAAGACCTGAAACTATGTAACTACTGAAAGAAAACACTGGGGAGAGGCTTCAGGACATCCGTCCATTCAGACTCCCTGAGTGACAGAGCCAGAGCAAACCAGATGACCGTGCCCTTTCACCCAGGAAGTGGGGACAGGTGTGAAGAGCATTGGGCAGACCTGTGACAGTGGCTGAGCAACAACACGACACACGTGACTGTGAGCAAGACAAGTTTGTAGGACTTAGTGACAGCAAGTGTGGATGACGACAAAGGAAACAGGAAGCAGGGGTGACCCAGAAGTAGATGAAATGCTCTGGATCCGGATGTGGAGGAGGGAAATAGACACGGCCGAAAGAGAAAGGGATAGATAAGAAAAGAATTGTTCAGATGACTTCCACCAACACTGAATCCCAGCAAGTAACCGGAACTCTGATCCTCTCTAAAATGGGGCAAAAATGCACCTGTGGTTGGAGAGAGAAGTTTGCCTTGGGGCATTATCCATGTCTGGGAAGCCATGAGTGTAGGGGAAAGTTCTAGAAGAAGACAAGAGAACCCCTGAGGGTCCGGCTGAAGGAGAGGGGAGACTGAAAGAAAGAAGGGGAGACAGTGAACCAAGTCGCCAGAAGACCAGGACCCACCTGAGCTCAGAAACCAAGGAGGGACAGCCCAAACGCAGGACACACCACGGTGAAAAGGCCTGATGTGCAGTGGGGGAACAGCACTCCCCAGACCTGGACGCTGGGGTCACCACGGTCCTGTCCCAGACCCACTACAGGTGCACAGATGGTTCAAACCACACTGTCAGGGGTGAAGAGCAAATGAGACACCAGAAAACGGAAAGAAGTTATGTAGAGCAGCATTTCAAAGTGTGGACATGGACGGAGAATCCAGGATGCTGACCACAGCCTGTCCCGGGGACGGGAGAGGCCAGGTCAGGGGCCTCCTGTGGGTGGGTTTGCTGCTGTGGCAGAGAGGCAAGGAACTCATAGGGAGGTGTCTATGACACAGCGTTTAAATTTTTAAATTAGGTCCACTTAGGTTTGACAAGACTGATTAAGAATTTAAATTGGTCACTAAAGGGGGAAAAACGTAATTATCAGTGAGTCTTATAATAAAGTTACCATCTTAAAGTGTAAGTTAATTTTAAGATTATTTCTTTGAAAAAAGTAGCATGCAGATTTGTTTGGCTACTGTTTAAAATAAACCTATGAAATGACATTTTAAGATATTCTGGAATAATTTATTTTGGACTGGCTAATACAAGGCACCAAAAAATGACTGTTAGTTTTGATATGATGTCACTGTGACTAGATAAGAACCTGTAAGTTTTAGAAATGGGCATGGAAGCTCACAGGAGTAGAATGACATGCTGTTTGGGATTTACTTTAAGATTCTTCAACAGACAAAAAAGGGAAAACTATTATTCTTGCACTAAATCATTATCAGGCCCGGTAGGCACCACCACTGCCCTCGAACGCTTCTGAATTTACAGGAACTATGCCCAATTCATGGAAAAAAACCCTCTGGCACATTCCCTCCCACAGATGACATGTAATAAATATGAGCGGAATAAAGGAGCAAAGCAGGGCGGCCGTGAGGAACGAGCTCCGACAGAGGTGGGCACCAAGAGCAGGTGGCAGCGCTCAAGCCGTCCTGGGAGCTCCCCCACCCTGTAGTTTTACATCGCCGAGTGCATTATACTAACCAGATCGTTTTTGACCAAAAGGGTTAGTGCCTTTTTCCTCAACAATTCCAAAATACAGTGGAGAGGTTGGTAGCACACAGGAGCTAAAATAAAAATAAAATAACATGATGAGAACAAACAACTGTATGGTGGAATCGTTTCAATGAAACAGGTAGTTTAAGGGCAGCTAAGAAATGATTCATTCATACATAGAGATCTATACCCATGTACACAATATTTGGAAATGAAAACTACCAAGTTTATTCTTGTAAAAATGTTAATTTTTTAATAAAAGCACTTTTTAATAAAAGTGCCAATTTGTATTCTATCCTGAAATAAAATAGTGGTTCATGTTAAAATAAATGTTTTAGTTTTATTTAGTTTTAAACAAAATGGAAGACTTGCGCGAAAAATGTATTCAAACAAGGTTAGCATATTTGGAAGTTTACTAAACTTTACTTTTATTGTTTACACAAAAAGGAATCTAAAATGCTAACTGGCACAAACACACACCCACACACCATGTTTGAGGGCCCCTACCTGGCCAGCACCGAGAGACGCGTCCTGGCGCCAGGGCCCTGCTGAGACTCGACCAGCGCGGCCAGATCAATCTCCAGCAGGGCGATCTTCTTCCCGAACATGGATGTGAGCAGGCAAAGTGCCTACAAGGGGCAGGGCGTGCACATCACTAACAGTCCTGCCGGGTAACCAGGAGACCGTGAAGTGCCCCTGGGGTGCTGACGGTTAATCTGTGTCATTAACACTGACAGTTACGTTATTTGGTGTTAGTAGTCCCATCATACTATGAAATTCATACAAATTCTCACATAAAATATCTCATTCACTGAGCCCCTTATTATCTTATTATGCTGCAGAACAAAAGCATGAATCAAAAGCATCAAGACACATCTCAGAACAAAGATGGAAGATGTTGGTGACCAACCTTCTGATCAGCAGTTCTGCCCATCACGGCACAGGATCCTGCAACCTGAATGCTGAGGTTTCCAAAATCTTCGTGTTCAGCAAAGATAAAGAAACAGTGTTGAAGGGATAGGTGAAGAGGACCAAGAATTCACTGAGACATTCATCTCAGCTATTTGAGAGCCCAGCACCACCATGCTGGTGGCAGGGGCCATAACGTGGGGTGGACGTGAGGCTCAGCCCAGCAGAGAAGCCAGAGGCCACGTACTAGAGTTCCTGCAGGACGCACCATGAAAGCTGTGGCTGAGCCACAAGGAGAACCACGTCCGGATCAGACAGTGACCAGTGAGGTGAGTCTCCAGAAGCAGGCAGCACAGCCAGTGAGGGGAAGGAGAGGGTTCTGCCAGGCGTGGCACGGCACGGTGACAAGGGAGAGTGACTTCCCAGGAGCCCAGGGGACCCGGGTCCCAGCTGAGGAATTCCTACTGCATCCTGGAAGCAGAGGCCTCAGAAGGTGTCAAGACACACAGGTGTCAAGATCAGACCTGCTGTGAGAAGCCAGGCTGGCCCCTGTGGCTGGGTAGGCAGCCCTGGAGCAGGGCTGAGGAGCTAGATTTCTGGGAGGGAGGAAGAAAAGGTCCCCCAACTGTTGCAGTGTTGCTGGTGAGGGCAGAAAGTATGGGAGAGAGGCCCAGGAGCAGACAGCACTTCAGTCTGAGCTGTGAGGCCAAAGTGTGGTGCCAGGCGGGCAGCAGAAGCCCCATGTGGACAGGAGCCTCAGATGGACACGGCGAAGGGGGGGAAGTTACTCAGGGCAGAGCTGACAGAGGGCCTGACGCCCTCAAGGAAAGTCCTCTGTCACTAGTGATTAAAGGCGTCATATCCTCAAATTCAAATGATGGGACTGTCTACCCTACCAGTCAAAGGAAAATATTAAAGTCACACAACATTTATATCAAAGACTACTTCAACTTATGCTCTTACCCTTATAGTGTAAAACAGCTTCCAATTCAAAGTTTGCCAAGTTAAATACAAATAAAGCAGCTGGGCTTCCAATCCACAAGGCTTTGGTATTCCCAGAATAAAGACTGATTTTTAAAGAAAAAGAAAAGGATCATCATACTCTCATTCCCTCCAGGCCCCCCCTCTCGCTTGGCTGCAAGGGTCCCGTGGGAGTGCAGGGAGCATGGGCTCAGGTGTCCCATCCTGGGCTTTCTAACAGACAGCCACATTTTGGCAGGGCTGGAATTAAAATCCGAGTCAAGTCTCCTCGGCTTCCACTAACTGTCTACATAAAACAAGCAATGCAACTCCGACTTCTGCGGAGGACATAAGGTTACAGAGGACAGTAGCGCCTGCATCCTCCTGAGGCCACAGCTCAGGGGAGAGTGGCATTGCTACCCCAAAGATGACGCCGGCTGCCTGCACCTGTGGACTAGGAGACAGCTAATGGCCCAAAGTAGCAGGGTTAGCGAGTCGCAAACACCGGTCTGGCTGCCATTCTTGACAAACAAACGAATAAGCCTTATTCTGACTGTGCTACACTCGGACTCAGAGAAGGGGTCCAGCAGGAATTTTCTCTCCAGCCCTTCCCTGTCTGGGCCCCAACTCTGGCCTGAGTCAGCCGCAACAGCACCCAGGCTCCTTCCTGGCATCCCTGGCCCAGCATCACGCTGGCCCAGCTGCCACTGTGAACAGTGCTGACCATGTGGCTCCTGCTGTTCTAGGGACGTGGAGGGATCGATGTGCTCAGGGCCCTGACCAGCCAAGGGGACAAGCCAAGCTGTGCTCCTGCACCTACCCCCTAGGTTTGCACTGCATGGAACGCTGGCCAAGCCAAGACCACTCGAGGCCAGGCTGCCCCCAACACACCTCGCACCATGGCTCGAGAAGGCAAAAGGCTCCTCTTAGGCAAACCCATAGTAGTCCAGGCTGCTGAGAGTAGGGAGGTGGTGAACACTAGTCTGATATGTTCTACAGTCACAGCTCAACAGTGGTTGCCAAATATGTTTCTCTAGAGCACAGAAATAAATAAAATCTATTTGGAGTTAATTTCAAACATATGACACATGGCACACCTGGGGAAAGGGAAGTTTAGGACACCGCGACAACCATTTTCCCTTTCTAAAGAAGTGCCGCAGCATACAGGCCTCAAATCCCCAGTGGCGCAGACCATTACCAGCCCTTGCCTATTAGGAACTGGGCCGCACAGCAGGGGTGAGCGCAGGTGAGGAGGGAAGCTTCACCTGTGTCCACAGCCTCCCCGCTGCCTGCCACCGCCTGAGCTTCACCTGCTGAGAGATCAGCCACAGACTTGCGACTCAGAGTCCCCCAGGGTGACCTTCCAGGAAATTGCATGAGAGGGGTCCCAGCTGCGCCTCCCTGAGAACCTAACGCCTGACGGGCTGAGGTGGAGATGTAATGTGCTTGAATCATCCTGAAACCATAGACCCACACCCCTGGAAAATTTCTGTGGAAAAATTATCTTCCATGAAACCGGTTCTGGTGCCACAAAGTTCAGGCAGCTGCTATAACAGAGGCACAGATCTGTCTAGATTTGGGTGAGAAAAACCTAAAAATAATCTAATTCCTTTAATTAAAGATACTTAAATATAATTGACCAAGCTTACCTAGTTTAAGACTTAAAAATGTAGCATCCTAAGAACACTTATAGTTAGTAAAAATCAAAGAGACAAAAATAATTTGATTTCCTTTTAACCATTCTTTAAAACTAAACTTAATACTCACTTACGTAACTAAGAAGCGTGCTCTGCACCACTCCCGCCAAGCTCATCATACTCACAATCCATTTTCAGGACCTAGGACGGGTGAAAGGTCGCAGGGCGCGAGTCTCAGCACGGGAAAAGCTGCTTCTACCCCTTCTGTGCCCAATTCACTTGCAGAGGGAAGCGGGCGTGCCTCTAGGGAAGAGAGTTATTGATGGTCTGAGAACTGAAGTTACATCTGCCAATCAAGGTTCAAGGCTACCTATGGATACCCAGAGATGTCATGAATATATCTTGCTAAAACTTACCAGAGTCAACAAAAATACTAGAAATCACCCCGTATGAGGCGGTCTGTAGGAAAAGGAATTTCAGGTATGGCGCCAAAAACAGTGGGGCAGGGAGCTAATCAGTTCAATGCCCGACTCCCATCCCCTGAGATTCACTTCCATAGTAAATATTCATAAAAGAAATGATAAGAAATAAGGTTTAAAGCCTTAGTTAAAAATATGTATATTGGGCCAGCACCTGTGGCTCAGAGGAGTAGGGCACCGGCCCCATATGCCAGAGATGGTGGGTTCAAACCCAGCCCTGGCCAAAAAAAAAAAAAAACAGCAAAAAAAAAAAAAAATTTAAATTGGATAAAATTAAATTAAGACCAAAAAAAAAAACCAACATTTTAAAAAAAAAAACAAAAAAGCAAAAAAAAAAAAAAATGTATATTGGATAAAAGTAATTTCAGACCTAATATAAAAAGCAACAGTTTAAAATCATACACAAAATAGCAAACACTAAAACTAATAAGAATGATAACGGCCTTCAGATAAATTTACACACCTGCAGAGCAAGAGCTATTGGCCGAACATGAAAATGCAATGTGTGCACTTAAGAAAGGGCATTAAAAACTGAATTAAAGGACAAAAGCCATGCGCTCCTCCCAATGAGCTTGGCAGGAGCTATGTAGAGCACACTCCTTAGGTACAAGCTCCTTTTGTGACAGTAACACAGATGCACAGGGCATCTGGGCAAGGCTGCGGATAGGTACAGGGAAGCAGCTCTGGGCAGTCCACAGGCAGGCAGGTACCTGCGGTGAGCAGAGGCCCCTGGAAGGCACCAGGCCTATGGACCCACCCCCAGTACAACAACCCTGATAGCTGGTCAGCTGCTGCCCCCAGAGCACGTCCTCTCTGGAGACTGACGTGCACCACTGGCCACCACTATTCTGAGCCCTGGTGTCCGTCAAGGTCGAGACCCTGGGCTCTTCCCAAATAGGGAACTTTCTCCTCCACCCTCTCCCTCCACTCTGCCAGCTCGTCAACAGTGTTCAGAGTTCCACGAACGCTGAAGGTCAAGCGACATACCTGGCAGGCCGCACAGCCCAGACTTCGCCCTTCTAGTGAAGAAGCTCTCTCTCTTCTTCCTCAGGTCCACATGTGCTACACGGCGGTAGTGGTGTCTCTTGGCCAAGCTGAAGACCCAGAGCTAAGGACCAAGCACACGTGCACATGGTGCTCTGCTTCCCGAAATAGCAGAACCCAAAGAGAAAGAGGGCTGGACACAGATGGGCCACCAGGGACAGGCCAGTCCTGCAGCAACTCCACTGCACCCTTCCTGGGCACTGGCAGCACAGCCACTCTCGTCAGGTAAAAACCCCATGCGGTGTAGGCAGGACCTGCCATTCGGCCTCCCGGGCTCCCTGCTCCCTCAGCCCCGTCTCCTCAGCACCACAAGCACATCTGACCCTCCACTGGGTGATGAGACGCAGGATGACAGCAGTCAACTTTGTCAAAAAAAGGGTCTTAATTTCCAAAAATATAACTTTATCAAGGTATATCAACAGCAATTTTATTCAGGCTTTGTGAAGTAAATGTTTAGAAAAACATTAAATACCTTTACATTTTTCAAAAATGTGTAAAACTGACACTAACAGGGCTGAAAGTGGCTTCCAACCCCTACTACACCCAGGATCGCACCAGGGACTTACAGAGATACAGGCGGGACCAGCCCCTAGGGACGCAGCCACGGAGGTCACAGGGCTGTTCCTTCATATCCCAAGAAAACAGCAAGTAATATGAAGGTGAAGGGCTTCTGTGCACGTGCTCACTTACAACCTCGTCTGGACATTGGGATTGAGTTGTGTGCTCTCTTACCTGGCCATCAGCACACCCGGTAATAAGCTGCTTGCTCTCTGCATCGATGGATAAACTCAGAAGAGGATACGCTGTTTGGAGGACAGAAGAACATTCGTCTTTAAGCAGCAGTGTCACTGAAGCTGGCCCCTCGCACTGCTTAGCGCGCCATGTGGTCCTGCAGCTGTGTGGCCCACAGAGGCACTTTGAGGACAACAGTCTCCTGAGACTCACGAGCTGCACACGTGCAGCCTGACCACAGAGCTGCTGCCCGCTCCAGTCACACGCCGGAGTACTGGGCCTCATTCCACGGGGCTGCTGCCGGCTGGCCGTGCCCTGTGCTGGTCAGGCATTTCATCTGAGAGGAGAGGGGCTCAGACTCTAAGCGTATGTTTAATTTTAAGTTAAAAACTTCAAGGACACTAAGTGCTAAGTGAATCCTTTTAACACGTGGAGGGGAGTACATAGGTGGGTGGGCCTGCGAGGGTCAGTTCTGCCCCAGGGAACAGGAGCTCCTGGTTACATGGAGCCTTCAGGAAACATTTACCTGCTAACACAGATGAAGTGTACGTCACCGATCCTGTACGACAGTCCCAGACCTTGGAAGAAACACAGGAGTCTTTAGAAGAGATAAGAGTGCTGCCACTATTGCAAAAGCTTGAACTACCGATTCTGCCTAACATATATGAAGCATGAAAAGAATTGGCTAAAACAGGAAATGACATAATAAGCAGATATGGTCAAACTGTAGAAAAACAATGAAAGATGTCACAAGCTTACAGAAAAACTAATACTCCCAACCACCTATATTTGGAAAAATTGAAAAACACAAAAATAAGACAAAGTTAAAAACGCTTCCCAGAAATTTGTCTGACACTCCCAACACAAAAGTGCAAATCAAAAATCGTGACAGTCCACAGGTACCAGTTGGATGCAAACTGCACTTTCATCTTAATTTATGTTCTTCTCAAGCCGAGTTTACTTTTGACTGAATCCTCTAATACGGGGACTGTCCCTTCTGCTCTGGGTCCCTAGGAAATGCTAGGACACAGATTAATGTTACTGCTTGCCCAGCCCTGGACCCGGCTCCTCAGCCTTGTGACCCAGCCAAAGCCACTGCTCCACTTCTGTACAGAAACCAGGACAACGGTCACCTTACAGAAATGCCGCAGACAGAGCCATTTACATGGCCGTGCTGTGAACCAAACGCACTGAGCCAGTGTGTCAGACAGATATTTGTCTAAAGCGCTTGTTACATCTGAAAGAGTCCAACGTCAACCCCTCACCTTAAAGCTTCTGTCCTCGGACACTGAGATGATGGTATCGGCGTCCCACGGACAGAAGTCCACTGCCGTCACTGGGCCCAGGTGGCCCCCCAGCTCAGCCAGTACAGACAAACCCTGAGAAGATTTGGGAAGGAAGACGGTAGCTGAGCTCCTAGTAATTGTTATTATCACCAAGTTATATGGATATCACAGAAAATAGCTCCTATTAAAGCCTCCTTTATGAGTCCTTCTTCCACATTTGGAACTATCTGTATGTGGGTCATTACGAAAGTTTTGAGATGCACAAAAGTCAAGAAGCATAAAATCCTCACAGATGGAAACAAATGAAGCCCTCTCAGCAACACCAATGAGCCGAGCAAGTCGAAACTTGCATAGTAAATCAGAAAGGGCACTGTCGGCTGTGCTTTGTGAAATACTGGACTGTAACACAGTCTGTCTCAAAACTTTCATAGTGCCACACCTATAGAAAGCTAGACATTAAAATTCAGATGCCTGGGCTCAAACAGAAACCTGTGAAATCACAGGCCACACTGTCGGCAATTTTAAAAGATAAAAGCTAACTGCAGCTGACCTGAGCATCATGGAGCAGGCCCCTCGTCAGGCCCTCCTGCCACCCCACTGCCCACATCTTCTGCAGGGTCTCGAGCCTGTCCTGCTGCCTGGACTCTTGGAGGATGAGCTCTCTGCCCTCCGTGCCTCACCTCTGCCTCCCTCCCCCTCGGCCCCCTCATCAGTCAGAATGGACCTGCCCCAGGTGTCGTCTCCTTCAGAAGCTTTCCACTGCAGAGTCACCAAAATAAAACCAGACAGCACACCAATGGCCACTTGCAAGTTACCCCTTTCTCTGTGAGTCCCTAAAACCCCTCTAGCTCAGCAGTACCCCGGAAGTCAGTGTCACGAGCTGGAATTCTGTAGTAGGATCAAGATAGAAAGTAGGAGAACATCGGGCATGCATAAAAGTCACACCCGCATCTTCTGGAACATCCCTGCCAGACTCCAGGCCCTGGTGCTGGGTGAACATCGGACATGCTTACAAGTCACACTCGTGTCCTGTGGAACATCCTTACTGGAGTCCAGGCACCTGGGCTGGTATTTTCCTTGAACTTAAGCACAATTTAGACAGGAGAAATGTCCCCCAACTATGTTCAGAAAATTATATATACACACAGGTGTATACACAGTGACAACATACAAATAGACATTTAACTCAGAAGACTTTCTTTAATGACACAACATATAGCCATTGATAACTGCGATTTACAATACTGAGGATAGGGGGTGGTGCCTGTGGCTCAAAAGGGTAGGGCGCCAGCCCCATATACGGGAGGTGGTGTGTTCAAACCCAGCCCTGGCCCAAAAAAAAAAAACTGCATAGAATACTGAAGATATGATGTCAATTACCATCACATTGCTAAAAATAAAAAATAAGATTATAACATGCCTTTTCCTAAAGGGACAGTCAAGAGACCATTATGAAATATACATTTCTATTTCTTTCAATTTTTATAAAATGAAGCAAGTAGCTTTTTTATGAATATTATATCCTGAAAAATATTTTAAACTGTTTGCCTTTAATATTTTTATAGCTATGTTTTTATTTCATGTTGATTAAAAAGTACCTTTATGAAAAAGTAATCAGTATTCACTTGAAATTATTCAAACCAAATTTCATAAACTGTTCTTTGCTGAATATTCTACTATACAAATGTAAAGTATTCGTGGTCTTATTTAATTACTTGGCAAGCCATCCACCCATGTCTATTAAAGTAGTTTTCCTCACGAATCTTCTTAAATTTGTTACGCCTGCACTAAGGAACCATGAAAGGTTTACACGTGCTGTGTACACGTCTGGCCCAGCTGTCTGCTGACCCACCTGCCATGTTCACGGCTGTGGAGTGTGTGGCTGAAACTCAAGCCCACGTGGACCCTTCCTCTTTCTGGGACGGGCACCGTCCTTCACACTAGGAGTTTTAAGCTCTTCCTAATTAATTTTGGTTTTCTTTTTCCTAACAGAACAATGTTAATTCTTTCCATTTTAATGGTTCATTGTATAATACCTGGTGGGGTAGCCTAATGTTAATCCATTTAATTACTATAAGATGCTTACAATAAAACATTTTAACACTTACAACTCAAATACCACCTTACCCAGGAAGCTTCTGAAGACCATTAAACTGAAGTGACGGCAGCCTCTCAGCCTCCCTCGTATACGTACCCCGTCATCTGCCTGTGCCTTGTCTGGTTATGGCAACTTTTTTGAGAACCTCAATTTCCATGATGGTTTCCAAAAATTATTTCAACACAAAAATGTCTTCTCCCTGTATCCCCAAATTGACTACCACGCACTAGACCCATGAAAATCAATTAATATTTTATGTTCGACATCCTTCCTAATCTAAGTTTTTAAGGCAATATATTTAGGTCATTAAATATGAAATGTCCAGTTTCAAATCAAAGGTTTAGTTTGTCATATCTCAGACAAGCAATACAAGTAATTAAAATGTGCACCTAAATTGTTGACACAGCTTTCCATCTTAATGGCAGCTTGTTTATGCCTACAGCAAAGAAGCTAGGAGAATAAGTATTTATGAAATCAAAAAAGGTGCTTTCCAC
Organism: Perodicticus potto; assembly: GCA_963574655.1. NCBI lineage: Eukaryota > Metazoa > Chordata > Mammalia > Primates > Lorisidae > Perodicticus > Perodicticus potto. The sequence continues at coordinate 29,299 of CAUYRH010052966.1, forward strand.
AACTTGTCGAGAATGAAATATTTTTCCTTGCAAGACATGGCCCAATGCCTGGAAAAAGTGTCAGTTGGTGCAAGGTTCGGTGAATACAGTGAACAAAAGAGAGTTTCCGGGTCTAGTCTTGGTAGTTTGAGCAGAGTTATACGTGTGACGTGTGGTCACACATTGTCTTGAAAGACAAATGGTCTGTCTCTATTGCCCAGTCTTGGCTGCTTAATCACAAGCACCCTCATTTCACCCCGTTGGTTATAGTGGACATCCACTGTAACCCACTGATCACGTTTCACGAAACTTATAATGACTTATACCAGTACCAAACAGACACCATTAGCTTTTTTTGATGAATATTTGGTTTGGGGACAGTCTTTCATCACTTTATCTTTATCCAACCATTGTGCCAAATGCTTACTATCATCAAAAATAATCCATTTTTTATCACACATAACAGTGCGGTGTAGAAACGGTTCACCTTTATGTCACAACGGCAAAGAAAGGCAAGCTTTGGGATGACGTCCCTTCTGACCCTCACTTAATCCACATGGGACCTGCCTGTCCACTTCCTGACCTTGCCGATTGCTGCCAAATGGTCCGATGCTGTTGGAGCAGGAGTGCCGCACCTTGCTACTGATGCACTGCAGGCTGGGATGGGTTTCTGCCACTACAGCTTTCAGCTCATCATCCTCCACCTGGTCTCAGGTCTATCATGTGGCTCATTTCAAGATTAAAATCGCCAGAACAGAACGTCTCAGCCATCCACGTACTGTGTGTTCATCAGCCACGTCCTTCCCAAACACTCTGCTGACATTTCAAACTGTCTGCACTGCACTGGTTCCACGATGGAACTCATACTCAAAAATAACTCAATTGTTTGACTTACCCATGGTTTCACAAAATTTGCTCTAAAAATATTATTTGAAAGATAATCAGAAGCCAAAATGTGCATTTGAAAGAATGAGGATGCACCTTCAAGGAAAAATAAAACCAGGAGTGTCAAAGTGAAATGTCAGCGACATCAACTGTCCAAGTCAGTACTTACGGAGATGGACATTTCCTAGGTAGTAACCTAAGCAAGGAAAGTGAGCGCAGGCAGACAGCTTTGTTAGCTGAGGCCGAGACTTTTTACCAGGCTTTGATAATCTCCAAAACAGGCCTCCAGCAGAACATGACTTCAAAGGACACGAAAAGTGCCCCTCAGTGTTCCCACTGACTCCCACCTCCTACTTTATAACACTTGGTGTTACTGTGGGCGGAGCTCCTGGGTTACAGATTTAAAATCACATAACCTTGGAGGAGGGAACACATTTACTTAAACCAATGCCAATTAAGAAATAAGCAAAAAGGTCTGGTTCTTGATGAGAAGCAAATTTGGACAAAAGAGAGAAACAAAAGCACTATGCTATGAGGATTTTGAAGAGATCACTAAAGTAGGAAAATACCCACCAAGTAAGTGTTTCACTGAACTTGTCTAGTTATCCCAGATACTCAGATTCCATATAAAGTTTTTATGATTTATATAAAAGCCAATACCTGATTCTAGTGGCTTTCCAGTTATGAGATACAAATATGTTTTCATTTGTTTTTTCTAACATATGTAGCGTTTATTAAAATATGCCAAGTTTAAAATAGCGCTTAAAAATAAGGGTAGAAAAATTAAAAGGAGGGCAGAAAAAATGGTGTGCAAGGCCCAGGCAACTGCCCGCTATGGACTGCTCACATGACCTCAGGCTCACCTGGACATCCAGCAGGAATATTTTGTTTCCAGCACACGTGGCAACAGCTCGATCATCCGGGCTCCACCTTAAATACGGCACCTCTCTGGAAAGCGTGTGCACTGTCGTCCCTCGAGGAGCCAGCCCTAGAGCAAGTGCCACCACTGGTGTCAGCGCATCTGACTCCCCAGCATCACAGGGACATTCTGTGTCTTCCTCTGTTCACCCTGGCTCCAGGCTGGGCCATGTGACTTCAGGGCGTAGGCGGGAAGCGTGCCCTCTGCTCCTCAGCAACAGAGCTCTGCACACCTTCTAGGATGTCTCCAGCCAAGTGTGTAGGACAAAGCTACCCAGGGGACCCAGGTTCAAGGTGAGCCCCCCAGCCCATTCCCAAGGAGCAGCACCAGTATCTGCCATGTGGCCCTGAGGGGAGCTGTGTGAGGGGACACGTCTACAGCCAGATGTCCACAGCCTGGGTACAGCACCAGGACACGTGCCCTGCACACACATCCCGACCCTCACCTGTCCACACAGGACATCTACTCCCTACCCACAACCCTCCCTGTGCAGCCCCTTCTCGTGTCCACCCCACAGTTTTCTCCCAAAAACCTCATTACACAAAACGCCTCCCACCCTCATTCCCTCTCCTGCCCTTATCTATCTGCTTTGTCCACTGCACAGCCCATGATCTGCAACCATCGACCTTCCGGTTCACGGTGTATTTCATCCATCTCAAACTCTAAGCTGTCAGTTCCTAGTGGCTGGGCAAGCCCTTCCTTCTTAGTCACCACTGTGACTCCAGCCTGGAATAGCTTATGTGCTCCACAAATACTTGGTCATGCATGGAAAGAATATTTCTACATGCCTATGTGTTTTAGGGTACACACCAAATTCTGTTTTTTAAATAAGAAATTACAGGGTGGTGCCTGTGGCTCAGTGGGTAGGGCGCCGGCCCCACATATCGAGAGTGGCGGGTTCAAACCCGGCCTTGGCCAAACTGCAACAAAAAAACAGCTGGGGGTTGTAGCAGGCACCTGTAGCTACTCGGAAGGCTGAGGCAGGAGAATCACCTAAGCCTAGGAGTTGGAGGTTGCTGTGAGCTGTGTGATGCCACAACACTCTACCAAGGGCGATAAAGTGAGACTGTCTCTAAAATAAATAAATAGATAAATAAGAAATTACATAAGAGTAACACTAATGAGCCTAATATCAGAAAACAAAGGGCAAGAGGTCTGACGGCCTGGCCTGCTTGCCATCCAGAGCATCTCATTGGAATGTCTGGCTTCCAGGTTAAGAAAATGAAAACTGATGCCTGTGGCTCAAAGGAGTAGGGCGCCAGCCCCATATACTGGACACAGCCCCAGCCAAAACTGCAAAACTGGACCAGCCCCAGCCAAAAACTGCAAGAAAAAAACCATGCCAGGGCCCCTCGTATACTTAAGGATGAGTTATTCCCTCCGTGCATTTTAAAAAATATGTTTTAAATTTTCATTCACCTTGAAGTACTTTCTCTCTACACTCTTGCAGGCTCCACACTATAATACAGTCCTGGGATGCAGAGCAGATCAGAAGTGGGTCCTCTTTATTTCCAAAAGCCACAGCAGTAATTGGGTGATTATGTCCTTGTAGGATTAGAAACTGAGAACATTAACAAAAAAACAAAAATACGTATTATAGATAACATTTACAAAATAAAAGAACACAACATAACCTCAAATCTAAGAAATCAAATAGATTTAATTTTTCAAATATATTTATTTTATATATTCGTTTTTAATTGAGTCATTAAGATTCCTGCCAATGTACTATTCAATTTTCTGTCAAGTTCAGCATTTCATTCCTCTTTGGTATCATACACCAATGAAATTGTGCAGGTTACCTCATCCTACCACTTCGTCGTTTAACAATTAGACAAATGTACGTCACGTCTCCACTACCTACCAGGAGAGGCAAAGCTGGGCTGAAAACAAAGAGTAAGGGAAAGAATGAGGAGCTAATGGAGGGACCAGAGCACTCAGGCTGGGACAGCGAGGCCGGCCGGGAGCTGATGGGAGGGCCCGACAGGCGGAACAGCTGGACAGACATTTCTGGAAAGAACACGTACAAAAGGCCAGTAAGTGTCAGAACATTGTTCAATAGCACTAATTATGGAGAAATGTAAATCAAAACCACAATAAATTATCATCTCATCCTATTAGAATGGCTGCTATAAGAAAAGAACGGAAAAATAATGAACACTGACCGGAATATGGGGCCTTCAGGCACTGTTGGAGAAATGAAAATCAGCACAGCCACACCGGAAAACAGTGTGGAGGCCACTCAGAAAACCACAGATAGAAGGGACGTGTGCCCAGCAATCCCACTGCTGGGCCACAGGTATATCCAAAAGACAGGAAGTCCGTGCACAGACACGATACCTGCAAGGCCATGTGGCATTGTTCACGGGAGCCAACATAGGGAACCACTTCAGTGTCCAACAAGAGATGGACAGAGAAAGAAAATGTGGCCCATGTACACAGTGGACGCTATTCAGCCACAGAAGAAGGAATCCTGTTATCTGCAGCAGCACGGATGGAACTGGAAGTCATTATATTAATAAATAAGCCAAGTACAAAAAGGCAGGCACTGCGCGGTGTGTGGGAGCTAATTAAGTGCGTTTCGTGGAAGCAGAGAGCAGGACGGTGCCTACCAGGGGCTGGGAAGGGAACCAGGGGGATGAGGAGAAGTTGGTTAAGGAGTACAAAAATGCAATTACACAGGAGAAATAAAGTCTAGTATTTTGCAGTACAATTGTGAAATCATAGTAATTTTATATTGGATATATCGAAATAGCTAGAAGAGAAGAATTGTAATGTTCCCAAATCAAAGAATACACATTTGAGGTGATGGGTATTGCAGTTACCCTGATTTGATCAGCTCACTACATATATGTATCCAAATATCACAGATACCCCCAAAATATATATAATTATATGTCATTCTAAAAATTTTCTAAAGACTACTCTATGACTTCATTTAAATAAAACTACAAAAAGCAAACGAATCTGAAGAGACAGCTTATGTGTATAACATATACAGAACTCCTTCAAAACAATTAGAAAAATAAAGGTAATTCAATAGAAAAGAGGCAACAGCCTTGAACACATACATCAAAAAGGGAATGTCTAGGGGGCGCCCGTAGCTCAGTAAGGCGCCGGTCACATACACCAAGGCTGGAGGGTTCAAACCCTGCCTGGACCTGCTAAACAACAATGACAACTGCAACAAAAAAATAAAATAGCCGGGCATTGTGGTGGGCACCTGTAGTCCCAGCTACTCTGGAGGCTGAGGCAAGAGAATCGCTTAAGCCCAAGAGTTTGAAGTTGCTATGAGCTGTGACGCCACAGCACTCTACTGATGGCAACATATTGAGACTCTGTCTCAAAAAAAAAAAAAGAGAGAGAGAGAATATCAGGCGGTGCCTGTGATTCAAAGGAGTAGGGCGCCGGCCCCATATCCCAGAGGTGGTGGGTTCAAACCCAGCCCTGGCCTAAAACTGCAAAAAAAGAAAAGAGAGAGAGAATATCTAAATGGCTAATAAATGTTGGAAAAAGTGTTAAATGTCATTAATTATCATGGAATTGCAAACTATAAGCAGGCCCTACGGCACTAATGGAAGGGCTGACGTGGAAAGAAACAAGTGCAGGGACAAAACGGAACAGCTGTGAGGCTCAGACCTCACTCCGGGAAACACAGACCAGGACAAAAACTTTACAACTCGGCTTGGCAGCACCTACAAAAACAGTTAATTCTCAGTATCTGAGGAGGATTGGTTCTGAAATTCTTGCAAATAGCAAAATCTGTGCAGGACGGTCCCACAGTTGGCCCTTTAACTCTGCATAAAGGAAAAGTGTGCACTCCGTATGCATGGCTTCAATATTGAGCAAATAGTGTGTTTTGGAACTAGATTTGCTAAAAAAAAATTCAGGGTAAGTGTACCTTTACATTCAGATGCATTTTGTTCAATGGTCAGTGGTATATGCATCCCCTAAAGGTCACCAAATGCACATGTGAACTCCAAACACATACAAAATAATGTTGGTAGCAGCAGGGAAAAAAAAAAAAACCAACATGAAGCAAGGATCTACCGAAGAGCATGGTCTACTTACACAATCAGACAAAATGCAGCAGGACAGAGCGTGGTCCCTCCACGCAGGGTGACACCTGCACGGGACAGATACGGGTCCGTGTGTACGGTGTGACGTTCTGTGAGAGCGACTGTGGTCCACATGTACCATGTAATGCTATGTAGCAATGACAGTGAACGTGGTGATTGTCACAAGTGTTATGACTAATCAATGCAACCAAACCAAAAGAATGCAGAATGTTCGATCCCATTTATATGACCTTCAAACCTAAGCAACACTTATCTGCAGTAGCAGAATGTATGTGCCTTTAAGGAGGGGAGGCTGGGGCCCTGACTGAGGAGGACACTGCTAGGTGGTCTCTGGGGAGCACGTAGTCCTGTCCTTACCGTGTTTGCCTAATGTGCAGGGCATTTTCTCCTACCCATTTCATTCTTAGGTGAGAAACTCAAGCTGCAGATCTCAGCCTAAGAGTCTCAATTTTAAGATGAACCTTTTCTTGTTCATGTTTAATTATAGAAATTTTTTAAAAATTAGAAATTCAGGCCATTTGTTTACTAAAATAGATGATGTCTTGTTTCATCACCATTTTTCTCACCTAGTTGACAGCTAGGGGAGTAATGAGGAGTAATGCCCAGATTGCACTGAAGACTGGGGCGATGGAGGCCTCGTCACAGATACGTGACTTGTCACACACCTGATCAGAAGGGTCCTCGGTGCTCCGTATGCAAAGTCCATTTCCACCCAGAGGGAAGGCACAGAGCCGTGTGCTGCAGGCCAGCTGAGCATGGGAGGTGGACTCCGTGGATCCGACCCAGTACTTTTCTATGACGATGTCACCTGCATGGCCACTGTTAGCCAGGAGACTCTCTTGGGACTGTTCCATCATCCGTCTGAAAACACAAAGTGCATGTCCAGGCATGACACTGCCTGACCACAGTCACTGAAGTGCTCCCCATCACACCTCCTTGCTCACCTCTCCCACCCCAAGTAAGAGAGAAGAGGAGAAATCTCCCAAACCCTGCAGGAGGCACGTCTGTGCCGGCTCCACCCCTCTGGGGGCTTCCCGCGTGAACAGACCTCCATCCCAACCCCAAGCCCCTGACGCCCCAGCAGCCCTTCCTCAGACTTCCTGCATCTGCTTCCACAACCCCACAACCATCAAATGAGATGGAATAACCACCACACAGTGATAAAGCATAAAGGAAAATCCCCAGGCCCCAGGAAGCATCAGCACTCCAAAGCTGGTCACCAGATTGACTGATCTTGTCAGGGACCAAGACGCGAGTGACCTCTAAATCGACCACAGCAAATTAGTTGGTGGCAAACTGTAATATACACACCGACCTCCCACAGCTAACCCAGATTTATTCAACTACCTGACAACATTCTACCCTGTTAAAGTTACCACAGGTTACGTGACCAGTAATCTCTGGCTATGTCTCTTAAGGCATAAATTAACGAAACATTAACAAAATTAAAAAATACTTCAGATCTTTTTCTCACTTTACACTTAATAACTTCATGAGTGTAATCACTTCAGATCATAATGGCAATGACCCTGGAGGCCCCTGCGCCCCACAGGACACACAGGCAGATGCTCGCAATGGCGTAGCCAGTGACCTCTGAGAGAGCAGTGGGCAAGGACCCACCATCCTGTTGTCCTGAGGCGGTGTGCTCTTGAAGGCCCACCACGTGGTCACCACGCAGGCCGTGTGCACCCCGAGGCTCACCACCTGATCGCCACACTGGCTCTGAGCAGCCCTGTCCACCCCTCAGCTGGCCCTGCCTTTCCCCGGCTCTCACAACACAGCGGGGGGCTTCTCGCAGGTGCACCCTGTCTGCATCTCCCATTCCCCCTTGAGCTCTGCACCTGCTGCCCTCACCATCCCCGACGGCTCAGTGGAGGCCCCTGGGAGCCCCCGTCCCACCCACCTTGCCCTCCACCCCTCAGTACTTCCCACCCTTCAGTCTGACTGCCTGGCTGGGAGGCTCTGTCTGGGGGACTCAGGCTCAGACAAGTTGCAGAGTCAGAAAGCGCACTGCAGCTTCTGCTGGTCGGCCTGCGCTAAGTCTGACACCCTCGAGCCCATCTGTGCTTTGGATCAGGCAGCCATAATCATTTCCAGTGTCCAGGTGGGGGGCTCATGATTAGTAATACAAATAAAACAAAAGAAATGGACTCCTTCAATTTCCTATCAGAAAATAATTCAGAAGCATTTTCAGTGAGAGACTCGATTAGAAACCCTTCCTAATCAAAACCTTTCTAACCCTTTCCAACAAGTGGGGCAATACAATTGATAAACTTCTCAAAATGCAGTTAGAGACCTTGTGCCCAATGATCTCCCATATAACAAATGCCCCCGGCTGTAATAAATAAGAGGTGACTTTTTAAATTAGAAAATTCTCACTATTTGGAGAAAAAATAAAAGTCTATGTCAAATATTTTTAAATGTGCTGTCTCCAATTCACAATTTTGGTTTTATTTATTTCATATTTGTCAAGGTGCAGCAAATGTCATTAAAGCTGCCGTGATGCGCTCTGTAGACTTCACAGCTTTAGTGCAGCAGGTGGTAAGACGACCTGATGTCACCTGCCCACTGCTTCCCAGAAGCACAAGATGTCTTAAGAGGTGGAAGAAAGACTATATCAAGAATTACAGTTTCAGGCCAGGGACAGTGGCTCACGCCTGTAATCCCAGCACTCTGGGAGGCCAAGTTGGGTGGATTGCCTGAGCTCAGGAGTTTGAGACCAGCCTGAGCAAAGTGAGACTCCATCTCTAGATAATAGTCCCAGCTACTTGGGAGGCTGAAGCAAGAGGACAGCTTGAGCCCAGGAGTTTGAGGTTGCTGTGAGCTGTGATGCCACACCCACTCTACCCAGGTCAACAAAGTAAGACTCTGTCTCAACAAAAAAATAAAATTATAGTTTCCGGGCAGTGCCTGTGGCTCATAGGAGTAGGGTGCCAGCCCCATATACAGGAGGTGGTGGGTTCAAACCTGGCCCTGGCCAAAAACTGCAAAAAAAAAAAAAAAAAAAAAAATTATAGTTTCAAAAACTCTAATAATACACGCATCAAATTTTAATTAAATTTTGTCTTTTTTTAAACATAAATGTGGGTTTCACAAGAACTGTCTCATTCTCTTCTGCAATTGCAAATAATAGTATTTCTATTCCAATTTGCAGTTAACAAATCACTTTCATAGATACTAATGTGCAGGTGTATGTGTTTATCAGTATACAGATTATGTCATTCTTCCAATAATGCATTAACGTTGTTAGATCACTTTTCCCCCCATTTTACAGGTGAAAAGCAAAACAAAATCAAAGAGGTTAATACGTGCTAAAATGAGTCATTAGAGTTGCCGCCATGTCCTCAGCGCCACCTGCTGGCAGCACACAGACAGGGCTTCTCCACCCCTTCAGCACTGAGGTGTGATGGCCCAGGACCCCAGACCACCTGTCATTTCAGTCTCCTGAAATGGACTCACACGGTCCCTGTGCATTTCCTTCTGCGTGATCATTACAGCGAGGCACTGCAGACTGCACTGTCCACAGTGAGGCCACGCACACACTCAGACGTACAGATACAGCTGTGTGATTACAGTAGCGCCTCACTCTTGGAAGACCCAAGTTGTGTGTGTTTGTTACTCCTGTTCCCTGGTTCCTAAACCAGGACAGACGTTTAGTGCTCACTGACGATATAGATGTCAAGTCTCCCCAAAGGCAGGCGACAAACACAGCCGGGCCATCAGGTGCTCACACCCTGGTTCATAAAGGGCAAGCCCTGAAGGTGGGTGCTCTCGAAGAACCCGAATGTGCAGGGAACAGTTGGCCGTCTGAGGGCAATGCCGTCCTCAGCTGAGCAATCAATGACTGTCTTCCAGTGTGAGCAAGAAACACCATTTACTGAGATTGGGAAGAACAGGTTTTTCCAGGGGTGGGAGCGTAAGTTTTGGTTTTAGCATGTCAAGTCAAATGCTGAAACTTCAGTTGTACCTTACTCTAGGCTTTGAACCAAAATCTCTGTCAAGTAACTCTGGAAACAGCAGATGTCTTTTCCACAGTCCCCAGCATGCAAATTTGAGGGGAACAGGTGGCGAGCCGTCATGTTCCTCCCACATTATCACAGAGCACCTCGGTGCGCCCTTTGCACGGATTACACAACTTGAACTAAACAGGAAGTTTGGGGTCTAAACATCTGAGAGTGCTATGGCCACCCAAGTGATACCCCCAAAGACACCCTCACGCTGACCCTGGAGCCTGTGGGTATGTCAGGCCAGGTACCTTGGGGACAGAGATCTCCCTGGGTTCTCTGAGTGAGCTCAAGGCAGCCTTGGTCCTTCCACGTTCCTCCCATCTTTCCTAGAGAAAGAGACTCAGTGACGAGTCCACACCGCAGACCGGACCTGCAGCCGTCTCCAGCTCTGAACACAGAGCAAGGGGCCCTGGGCCAGGACCTGAGAGCTCCAGACACAGTCCAAGCCAGGAAGGGGCTCGCTGAGGACTCCCCAGAGGAGCCAGCCCCATCACACTGATTCCTACCCAGTGGGACCTTTTGGACTTCAGAATTGTAAACTAACAGATTTGTGTTGCTGTTAAGCCCTAAATTCACAGAAATTTGTTGCAGCAAATAAAAATAAACTAACTTACAAAATGAAAATTTGCAGGAATGAAATGACAATCCCGGTGTATGTCTAAATGCTGGTGTGTGGCTGGTGTGTGTCCTGTGGGGAGAGAACTCTGCAGTGTGAATAGAACAAGTATCCACAGCAGGAGGGGTGCCGAGCCCAGGGCCAGAGGTCTTGGGCAGGACAGGACAGTCCAGCTCACGAGGAGGAAGCTACGGGGTGTGCATTTCTGGGGTGAGAGGGCAAACACACATCTACATGCACACACACAAAAATTTACACGTGCACTCACACATATGCATGCTCACACTCAGACACTCACATAAATACTTTGAGGCCCCCGCACATGTGCATACACGTGCCTGTGCACACATGCCTTCACACATATACACACACACGCACACACAAGTAAGGAGTCTGGTCCAATGGGACCGACAGTGGATGTGAGGCAGACACAGAAAGTCCCAGCCAGGCGAGGAATGCAATCTCTGAAGATGTAGTTCTGTCCCATAGCCTCAAAGACAGCACACCATCATGTGCCTTACAAACAAAAGCAAAAACAAACAAAAAATAACTCCTCACGTTCATCAGCCGGAATCACTAGAACTATTACTAAAATGCAGACAAAACATATTGATGGGCTTTAATTTTCTGATACGGGAGTAATATACAGGAATTCACTAGAGGGAAGAGTGCCCAAACACAGAAACATCAGGTTGAAGAGGGAAGGTGTGTTTTTTGGGAAACACAGGTCCCTGCAGGAGGAAGCCCTGAGCCCAGACTGAGAGAGCAGGGCTAGTGTGGTCCTAGCACATGGTCAGGACCCAGCTGCCACCCACCCTCCCCGTCTCCAGCCTCCTCACTGCCTCAGCTCTTGCCTGCAATATCCATCCCACCTGTTCCTTTGTAAATGGAACAGAAGGAAATGTGTCAGGAGAGGGGAAAAGTTCAGTGCCAACAGGAGGATCATCAGGGACACACAGTGTGTCAGTAGGAGGCTCGTCAGGGACACACACACAGTGTCAGTAGGAGGATCGTCAGGGAGACACACACACAGTGTCAATAGGAGGATTGTCAGGGACACACACACACATAGTGTCAGTAGGAGGATCATCAGGGACACACACACACAGTATGTCAGTAGGAGGATCGTCAGGGACACACACAGTGTGTCAGTAGGAGGATCGTCAGGGACACACACACAGTGTGTCATTAGGAGGATCGTCAGGGACACACACACAATGAGTCAAGAGGAGGATTGTCAGGGAGACACACACAGTGTCAGTAGGAGGATCGTCAGGGACACACACACAGTGGGTCAGTAGGAGGACTGTCAGGGACACACACACACCACACATTCCACCTGTGAGCTGGAGGTTGACTAATCAACCCTCAACTTCTCATTTCTTTATACAGAGTCGAGTTGGTTCCTAACATCTGGCTCTTGCAAGAAAGCTCTTTTTGCACCTGGTAAGCATGTCTTTCTTTCTGCGGCTGCCGTACCTCCCCAATCCCTCTCTGCCTTCTCCCTGGAGCTCCGAGGGGCTCCGAGCCTTATCTCCACGTCCACCATCAGTGACAACTGTGTGGGAGTTCCGTTAGGTCGGCACACCCCACACACAGGCTCCACTCTCCTCACCTGCCATAGCAGGGGTCTGGGACAAGGGCCAATCGAGCTGCTGCTGGTGGGTGACCAAGCAAGCTGGGCTGGACTGTTGCTCAAACAAGAGCCTTTGTGTACTAAGCCATCAGGATGCAGAGGCCCTGCGACACCCACCCTGTCTGCGGCAGAGCCTCATGCCTCAGTGGCTGGGAGGTGGAAGTAGGAACAGTTCGGGAGGCTGAAAGCTCACCTTCACACTATGCACTGACAAGTCACTAGGTCAAATTCTATGCTGTCACAACCTGGAAGACCAGCCATATGCTTACTGATGGTGCAGCCCCACAGAATACAGCTGAGGAATTTAAGTGTTTATAAGCCAAACTACTCCACAGAGACGTGTCTGGTGTACGAGTGGCAGGGTGGGGTGCAGGCTGGGAGGCCAGAGTGCCCGCAACTAGGCTGCCATGAGAGACTGACCAGGGATGGGACCTTCCCACTCATGCCTTGAGTTCCACAGGGCCTCAGAGCATCCGCCACCCAGAAGAGCCAATGCTCCTTGAGCAAGATAGTGGTGGCATCACCGGCCCGCACAGCTGAGATGCGTGGGGATCAGAGGCGGAGGTCACATGACACTGACATGACACTGACAGTGCCACCGGGCACTGACAGCACAACTGGTCATCTCTGGGTCCCTGTTATCACGGCTCAGGTTGCTCCTCACTGACCACTTCAGATGAGGCCATGGCAGGAGGCGGCCTGAGGGCAGAGCCCAGGGCTTCAAGAAACAGTGGACAAGAGAATTCTTCCCAGACAGCAGTCAGGGGACGCTGGGGTACAGGTGGCTGGGTCTTCCCCAGCAGAATTTCAGGACTGCTGTCAATGTGCACTAGAGCCCTAGTCACACTTGACCACTGCACTTTGCTGGGGAGGGGGGCAAATAGTCTTTTTCCTTCATAGGCCTCTAGACCCAAGGTCTGCAACTGCCCAATCGTGGGGTCACTGGGTCGTGATGGGCAGGTGTGTCCCTGGGAGGCACCAAGAGCACAACAGGCGTGTGGGCACCAGGAGCAAGACTGCGGCAGCTTCTGCTGCTTGTTTTTCTCCAAACCATTTCTCGTTCCTTCTTGACTACAGCCCGGAGCTTCCCTTGCAATTAGGTGCAACCATGTGGCTGAGTTCTGGCCAGGGAAGCAGGGACAGGTGAGCAGTGAGAACAATCTCTGAAAAGGCATTGGAGGAAAACGACTTTATTCCAGCACACAGTTTACAGAATGAAAGTGTGAAGCCACACTCCAGAGAACAAAGACAGGTTTACAGAGAAAGTTCCTGCCCAGGTTTCCAGTCCGGGAGGATCCAGACTTGCTCAGTTCTGGTGGGTCAAGGCAGATGAGCTCTGATCACCTGGTGCAGCTGGGCTGTGGCGGTCCAAGAGAAACGGAGCTGTGAGTTTTCAGGGAGCTCAGAGGGCCTGTGACCCTGGTCAGCAGAGGTGCTCATGGCTCTATTAAAGTTAGGCCTGCTTAGTCACTGAGGCACCCTCTTGAAGGGCTGGCTGGCCATCAGGTTCTCTTTTGCTCCCGGGAATGGCTGGCACAAGCGACACACACCACTTACCAGCCTTACCCATGAAGCTCTCCTGTCCTGATTCTCTTCGCTTTTCCCATCCATGGCTAAATGGAAGGTCTGGGGGGGCCCAAGGAGGACAGCGCCACGAGACGGGCCAGGCCTCTGAGCAGCTTATAGAAAGCTGCCTAAAAGAAACAAACACTTAGGACTCTGGGAGCAAGGTTATACAGCATTTAACCCCTCTGCACCAACACAATTCTTTGACTATGGTAGTGTAAGACATTTAAATACTGCAGAATTGACACCTTCCCATGCCTACCTCCTCTCCCCCCACGCTGTGCTATCCCCAGGGAAAGGCCAATGCAGTAGGTGCCCCCAGGGACAGCCCATGTGTGCACACACACAAGAACAAGGCCGAGAGGAGGAACCAAATTGACATGTTTAGTGGGATTCCACAGTGTCAAGACTAGAAGCACGTCAAGGAAAAGCAGTTGGAAGAGACTAGTAAAAAGACCACTGCTGTCAAGTTTAGTGGGTAACACAGGAAACCCAGATTATATGGAAGCAGTACAGTTGATACTGCTTTCCTGATAGAAAAGCAGCTCACATACACTGCAGAATACCCACGAAGAGATGAATTCTCCACTACTCAAGAAATGCCCTTGTTAAAACCCTGTGCAGTTGGCCGCAATGGCTCCTGCCTGTAATCCCAGCACTCTGGGAGACGAGTGGATCACCCGAGTTCAGGAGTTGGGGACCAACCTGAGCAAGAGGGAGACCCCGCCACTAAAAATAGCCAGGCGTGGTGGAGGCTGTAGTCCCAGCTACTCGGGAGGCTGAGGCAAGAGAATCACTTGAGCCCTAGAGTCTGAGGTTGCTGTGAGCTGTGATGATGTCAGGGCACTCTATCCAGGGTGACAGAGTGAGACTCTGTCTTAAACAAAACAAAACAAAACATCCTGTGCATTTTCTTCTAAATTTGTTTATGTATACCACAACATGTGTATTTTTAGAAAAAGTAAATTACTCCCTTCTGATTGGAAAAGATCAAAACCTTTCTCTTTTAGTAGCTAAGCAAGCCAGAAACAAGCCACTTTATCCCTGAGTTAGGAAAACATAACCGGGCAGACAGAGAGCGTGCTGAGCGCCCACCATAAAATGGCAAATGGTGTCATTATTAAAGTGTCTATGAGGCTCACTTGACAACAAAAGAAAAGATAAAATCCTCCGCATGAGAGGAGGTCCTGATTCTAGATACAGAACTAGTACAAACTTAGAGACAGCTGATGACAGAGGCGAAGGAATGGTACCAAATTATACCCAGGCATTTCCACACCTTTAAGTTCTTTCCTAAATAATTAAAATAGCCAAGTGTTGTGGTGGGCGCCTGTAGTCCCAGCTACTTGGGAGGCTGAGGCAAGGGGATTGCTTGAGGCCAAGAGTTTGAGGTTTCTGTGAGCTGTGATGCCACAGCACTCTACCCAGGGTGAACAAGTGAGACTCTGTCTCAAAAAATATATATTTTTAAAAGGTAATATGCTACTCTATATTTAGCTGGTTCAGCTAAAATAAAAATATGTACTCTTTTCCTGTTAGCCAGATAAGAAAAGCGTAACTTTATAGACTTTCAGTTCTCAAATAAATGATGTTCCGCTTCTGTGCCACTGTCACCAAATAGGTAACACTAGGGTCTAAATATTTGTGTCCTTCAAAATCCTACCATCCCTGAGGTGATGGTACAGGAGGTAGGGCCTCTGGGAGGTGATGGGGTCATGAGGTGGGTCCTTATGAATGGGATCTGTGCCCACATGTAAAAGGGCCCACCCAAGAGAGACCCCTCACTCCTTCTACCCTGTGAGAACACAGGGAGAAGACAGCCATCCATCTATGAACAAGGAGGGCCCTCGCCAGACACTCAATCTGCCTTGATTTGAACTTCCAGATTCCAGAACTGTGAGAAATAAATTTTGGTTGTTTATAAGCCACCCCACCTATGATGCATTGTTATAGCAGCCTAACAGTCTGAACAGACTACAAAGGCACACACAAATCTTTCAGCATTAATAACAGTTATGACAGTTATCATGCTGAAGATCCTTCTTTTTTGACGCAGAGCTTCACTGGGGTTCAGTGGCATGATCACAGCTCACTACTACAACCTCAAACTCCTGAGCTCCAGAAGTTCCAACTCAGCCTCCTGAGTAGCTGGGACTACAGGCACATGCCACTGCACCTGGCTAACTTTTCTATTTGTCTGTAGAGACAGGATCTTGCTATATTGCCCAGGTTGGTCTCAAACTCCTGGCCTCAAGAGATCTTCCTGCCTTTTCCAAAGTACTGAGATTACAGGTGTAATCATACCCAGCTTCTGAAGTTCTTACATCATTTCCTTTAATAATGATTTAAAACAAATCCAGAAGTATCCCTATCTGTATCTCCTCTCTTGTATTACAACCTGATAAGACTTCTTAACAGAGAAATACAACAGCAGTCACTGCTAGAAACTGCCTTGTCATCAGGGCCGATGAGGGCATTTCCTGCAGGAAGCAATGTCCAGGTCCACCAGTGCCACATCTATCACTGGTCCAAACATCAATGTACCCATGTGAACGCAGCTTCTTCCAACCTAAGTAAAAGCAACCCCCCAAAAATCTTAACTGTCATACCACAAAACCATACCTGACTGCAAATGTAACAATTCAGTGTCTCAACATGCCCTTTCTTTTAAGCCAACACATGCTAAGTCCAGGTAGAACCTCCCCTAGCATCCCAACCAAGATAAACGTTTTATAGCTGGTTGGCAGAGTTCTGGGTCCACAGAAAGAGATGCAAGGGGTGAGCACATGCTTTCAAATTTATTCTCCACCTGTTTCCCCACAAATGTGATTTGGCAGGTTCTACAGTGACACACAAGGTTTGGAATCAACACAAGTGAAGGTGTGACAATGAAGTCCCAAAATCTTTATTGGTACCCTTTTCAAATAGCTCACAGGTTTCCCTTAGCACCATACTCCAAGTTAACAAAATAAATCCCTAATCTAAATACAGCTCGATTGTGAAGCCTCCTTAGAAGCACTTCACCAAGTGCCCTGTTCTTGAAAGAAACTCAAAGGGTGCCTAGACCCTCACCCGACCCTCACCCGCAGCCTTGCTGATCCCAGGCCCAGTCTGTTGTCACACCGATACAGGAATCAGGGTCCTGGAGGCTCCTACAGCGGTAGGCTCATAGGAGAGACCCCAGACCCAGAGGCTCATACAGAAGACGCGACCCGGACGCTCAAGTAGGGGAGAACAGGGACCCGGAGGCTCACATGGGGGAGGGGGATAATAGGGACCCGGAGGCTCACATGGGGGAGGGGGATAATAGGGACCCGGAGGCTCACATGGGGGAGGGGGATAATAGGGACCCGGAGGCTCACATGGGG
>CAUYRH010052967.1:0-22541 GCA_963574655.1 Perodicticus potto
TTAAGGATTTTTTGAATTTCTGAGGGATCTGTTGTTATTTCGTCTTTACCATTTCTGATTGATGAAATTAGAGATTTTACTCTTTTTTTTCCTGATTAGAGTAGCCAAAGGTTTATCTATTTTATTGACCTTTTCAAAGAACCAACTTTTTGATTTATTGATCTATTGTATAATTCTTTTCTTTTCAATTTCATTTAATTCTGCCCTGATTTTGGTTATTTCTTTTCTCCTGCTGGGTTTGGGGTTAGAATGTTCTTCCTTTTCCAGTTGCTTGAGATGTCCCGTTAAGTTGTTAACTTCCTCTCTTTCTGTTCTCTTGAGGAAGGCTTGCAGTGCTATAAATTTCCGTTTTAGGACTGCCTTTGCAGTATCCCAGAGGTTTTGATAATTTGTGTCTTCATTTTAAAAAATGAAGTTTAAAAAATTTAGTGATTTCCTTCTTAATCTCGTCTATGATCCATCTGTCTTCCAGCATAAGGTTATTTAGCTTCCATGTTTTTGTTTGAGTATGCAAATTCCTGTTATTGTTGAGTACAACTTTTATTCCATGGTGGTCCAAGAAGATGCCAGGAATAATTTCTATTCTTTTAAATTTGCTGAGGTTAGACTTGTGACCTAAGATGTGATCAATTTTTGAGTATGTCCCATGGGGTGCTGAGAAGAACGTGTATTCAATTTTATTAGGATGAAATGTTCTGTAGATGTCTGTTAAATACAGATGTTGAATGGTTAAGTTTAAATCTAAAATTTCTTTACTTAGTTTCTTTTTGGAGGTTCTATCCAACACTGCTTAAGGAGTATTAAAATCTCCAACTACTATGGAGCTGGAGGAAATCAAGTTACTCATGTCTATTGGAGTTTTTCTTGTAAATCGAGGTGCATTCTGGTTGGGTGCATAAATATTAGTAATTGAAATCTCATCATATTTAGTATTACCTTTAACAAATATGAAATGTCCGTCTTTATCCTTCCTTAATTTGGTTGGTTTAAAGCCTATTGTATCTGCAAATAAGATTGTAACACCTGCTTTTTTCTGTTTTCTATTTGCCTGGAATATAGATGACCATCCTTTCACCTTAAGTGTATATTTATCTTTTAAGGTAAGGTGAGACTCTTGTATGCAGAAAATATCTGGCCCAAGTTTTTGTATCCAGTCAGCCAACCTATGCCTCTTTAGAGGACAATTTAAACCATTCACATTAATTGAAACCAATGATAAATCTTGAGAAAATCTAGTGGATGTTTTTAATCCTTTTGTTGCTGTGTGAGTTGGACTTTGATAAAAAGTTTCTAGATGAGTTTACTTTTGCATTGGAGGATTATGCTGGTCATTATGGAGATTGGGTCTGAGAATATCCTGTAGAGCTGGTTTAGTTATGGCAAATTTCTTCAACATGTGGATGTCATTAGAGTATTTAATTTCTCCATCATAAATGAAACTCAGTTTAGCTGGATACAAGATCCGGGGTTGAAAGTTATTTTGTTTTAGGAGATTGAAAGCCAGTCACCATTCTCTTTTTGCTTGAAAGGTTTGATCAGAGAGATCTGCAGTTATTCTAATATTCTTCCCCTTGTAGGTTATAGATTTCTTGCATCTGCTTGTTTTCAAAATTTTCTCCTTCATATTAACTTTAGTGAACTTAATTATGATGTGCCTGGGGGATGTTTTATTCAGGTTGAGTCATGCTGGGATTCTGAAACTGTCTGCTATCTGAATTTCAGAATCTCTTGGCGTGTCTAGAAAATTCTCTTTCATAATCTCATAAAGAAGAGATTCTGTGCCTTGTGACACCACTTCATCGTTTTCAGGTATCCCTATAAGGCGAATGTTGGTTTTCTTTGAGTTATCCCAGAGCTGTGTGAGAGAATGATCTGTTTTTGCCTTTCATTTCTCTACCTCTTTGTCAGTTTGGGAGCGTTTGGAAGCTTTGTCTTCCATGTCAGAAATCCTTTCTTCTGCTTGCTTCATTCTGTTGCTGAGGGATTCTACTTTGTTTCTGAGATCTTTGAAGGCTGCAACTTCTTGTCTCAATGTGTCAAAATCCTTGGTCATTTGGTCTTTGAATTCCTTGACTTCTTGAGACAATTTTTGAAATGCACCCTGAATTTCTAAATCTAACTTTTCCTCTATTTTATTAATCTTGTTTGCAATCCAAATTCTGAATTCGATTTCTGTCATCTCAGCCATCTGTTTATGCATAGGATCCTCACTTGTGTCTGCCAAATTGTTCCTTGAGGGGGTTGACATACTCTGGTTGTTCATGTTTCCAGAGCTTTTCCGTTGATTCTGCCCCATGATTAATTTTACACCGTTTGGCTGAATGAATAGATAGGGACAATTTTGGCTGGGAGTTCTAGGAGAAGTGATTGAAAGCTTTGCTTGAAAGCTGGGACTGGTGTCTGTACCTTTTCCCCTAGAGTTTTTCCCCAGGACCCATAGAGTGCTACTGCTTGCGAAACTGGGGATCTTCTTGGTGTGGTGGGGTTAAGTGGGTCTGTCTTATTTTCAGCTGGTCTTTATCTTACCCTAGAGAATCTGTTACTCTGGATTGAAATCTGAGCTGTGAAGAAATACCAGCAATTAAGTCACTGCACCCCCCACAGGCAACAATTAGAAAAGCCAAATCAAACCTTCCCACTACCACACACCCAGAGTACCACTTTGGAAAGTCCTCGGGTGACTGGCTCAGTTGAAGAGGTCCCAGTCAATTGTCCTAGCCAACACCGATCTCAAATGGAAGAGTTAAAAAGTCTCTGGCAACTAGATAGCAGGGATCTGCTAGAAGCTCTAGTATAATTCACTCCAGTGTTCTGTGAGCTCAGGAGGGAGCCCCCTCCCCCCCAGCAAGTAGATTAGTCTGGGAAGGTTGATGCCTCCTTCCCCACCTTGCCCCTCTGTCACACCCAGTCGGTGGTAGCAGTTGTGATCCAGTTTCCTCCAATGAGCAGATGCTCCAGAGGTTTGTGCCTGCCTGGGTCACAGTCAGGTCTGTGGCTTCCCAACCAGTCCGCTACTACCTGTCACCGTTTGGCAGGGGGAAGTGAGGCCTGACAACCTGGGTACTTGATTGGGGCTGTGGTGATTCACTCAGTTCCAGCCCTGTCCCTGATTGATGTTACTGCTGGAACAGAGCAAGTTTGTAGAATTTATTTCTGTCAAGGCTATTTTCCCTGATTAGACTTGGGCTGCAATAGGTCTGATTCAGTCTGTGAGTTCCAACCCTTTGTCTCAGCTTTCATCCCCTGAGGGCCAGGTCAGTCTGAAGGTAAGCAAAGCAGCCTCTGCCCTGGTTATCAGCTGACTCTGCGCGTATTCTAATCCCTGCGCTCTGTCCTGGCTGGTACCGCCTCAGGCATATCCTTCACGTGCCTTGGTTGCCGGTCCACTCTGCCGGTGGCTACCACCGGAGAAGCCGCCCGCTTCCCCTGGCTGCTCAGAAGACTGGGAGTGTCTCCTCAAAACATCCCCAGGGGTGCGAGCCCTCCTGCTATTGTTCCCGCAGCTGCGGTTGCTGTTTTGTGCCTCAGAGGACCTTCTTTCCCGCTGGAACTCCTCTTAGCTCACTTTCCTCTCACCACTCCCGAGCTGGAAAATGAGCACAGATCAGCAACAGTCTGTGCCCTGTCTGCATCCCTTGAGGAAATCTCCGAGAATCTGGACTCTGTGGGGGACAGACCTCCAGACCTTGGGGTGAGAGTGGAGGGGAATACCAGGAACTCAAACTTGCAGGTAGAGAATATAAACAGTTTTATGCAGTTTTATGCCTGGCGGGATAGTGTTGCTGCACCCTAGAAGGGGAAGGAGGTCTGGTTTTTAGAGGTCTCTCCTGTGGGGTAGAGTGGGAGGACATCTGAACTCTGCTTGCTTGTTTGTATGGAGGTATGGAGTATACTGTGAGCTGCTCTCATGGGGAAAGGGTTTCCCATCCGCTTGGTGATGTGCTCTGTACCTTTTTGTTTGTGTCCTCAGGGTCTCAGGTCGCCCCAGCAGGGTTTATGTGCATTCTTTGACCTTTTCTTTTGGCTCAGATCCAAACCATCAGCTTTCTTGCTGAGTTTCTGTCCTTTAACTCTCCTTCTGGACGGGAACCTCTGTGGAAAGCTGGCTACAGACTGCCATCTTGGCTCCTCCTATAGGAACTTTTGAAGTTCATTCTAAGATATGAGAGAGAAGACTTTTCATGTAACTCTCTTTCGCATTCCCAGAGAAATATCCGTGTCTTTATATAAGTCCAATGTATTCCCTTCCTGTTGAAATCGTGATTTCATGTTTATTGATTGATTGGTTATTGTGACAAGACACATATGTTGTTTTATTAGCCATTGATTAGTTTGTTTGACTTGAGAAGTTCACTGAGATCTGAACGATGCTAAGTCCAATTAGTTGATTAGGACGTTGCTACTCAAAATGTCCTGTGAGCAGACAGCATCACCTGAGGAGCTTTGCAGACCTGCAGAAACTCAGGCCTAATCTCAGACCTGGGGAAATCAAACGTTGCATTATAACAAGATCCCCAGGCAATCCTTATGCACATTAAAGTTGGGAAAGCAAGAGGAATCCACAGTAGAAACCCTGGTGTGCAGAAAGTAACATCAGGTTCAAGAAAAGCTGCTTTTAAATTTCATCAATTTTTATGTGGCTATCCTTGATGTGCTAATTAATTCTATCACTCATCCGTTCAATAAACATGGAGTGAGTGCTCACCAAGTATTATATTTTGGGCTTCTATACTGGGTGTATACAAAAGTAAACAGGACATGCTAAAGAATCACTATGTTTTGAATACTAAACCAGATGCAGAAGGAAGTGCAGAAGCTGGAGTGAAGTTTGCTTCTGGTCCTCTGGGAAAGCTCCCAGCTCAGCAGTCTGACAGCAGCAGCACAGTTACAGAGACAATCATCCAGAACACGTTTGGGGGCTGCACCCCGCAAGCTCTCAGCTAAGCGAACAGGTGCTGTCTGGCTGGGGAACTTGATTTCTGGGCCCCTAGTCGGGCCAGAGCTCACTCCAGCTCCCAGAACTGACAGCTGGCACCCAGCCCTGCCCTTCCACTTCTGGGATGGACTGATGGACAAAGAGCAAGAGAATGAAATCTGGATGACAAGGCTAGGCAGGGTGTGTCCAGAATGCTGTGTCTTCTGCAAACCCATGTGATCTGATACAAGGGCTTGTGAACACAGGTTTTCAGAATTGTGAAGCAACAAAAATGGGAGTGTATTCCAACTGTGAGCATTGAACAACAACGCATCCAGGTCTAGTCTCAAGGGATGACATACAAAGGAAATGCCACAGGCAAGTTCTTTCATGTTAAATTTTATGCCACTCTAAAATCCTGTTGCATTAGAATTTTTAAAATAATCAGAACATTGATTTCATTGCTTCAGGACATAGAGATAAATGTCTGATAGCCGGTGCTTTTAAAAATGAATTAACTAGGGAGTAAGTGATCTGAAGCCACGAAGAGGACATAATACTTAGTGTACAGCAACAATCATCTTTTTTTCCTCCAATTTTTAATCTGTTTTCATGGAGTTGGAAATAGTAAGAAAAAGACAAGGCAAGCAAATTGCAGTTATGGGAAGAAAATCTCAGCATCTGGGAGGTGAATTTTCTTCTTTCACTCATAGTGTAAACAGCAGTCATTAGTGTCTGATAACTGCCTGATGGATGAGGAAGAAAGAAAATGCTGGAAGTGACTGAATAGTCATTGGGGATAATTTGTGAAATACCGTCTGGCTCCAGACATGGCCTTATCATATCTTTATCATATAGGCATATCAGTTTGTTCATCCTTGGGACAAGTTCTTCAATAGTTGTGAGCTTTTGTTTTCTTACCTGTGAAATGAGGATACTTAAACTACATTAAGATTACATAAAATCATGTTGATTAACATTGAATTAGGGCAATGACTGTAGCCTGGAAAACAATAAATTCTAGCTATGACAGTGGGGTCAAAACTTATACATATTGATTGGTCTGTTTTTTTTAAAAATAATAATGCTGTTTTCTGTAATTATAATTTTCTGTAATTTCATTTTGTCCTTGAATCTCTTAGTCTGTCTTGACCAGAAAACTTGTTCTTTCTTGTTCCAATATTTTTAGTCTAATCAGTGACTTTTCAGCTAAATTCAAACACAGTAAAGTCCCTGTTATCAGGAACTCAAGCAGCCAGCATGTGACCTGGATGAAGGGCGCCGTGCAGTCACTAAGCCCACACTTCCTGTATTGCTCCCCCGGCTCCCATGTCCTCTCTGTGACAGTTCTAAGTGTTCTGTGTGTTACTTGAAGGTAAAAGAATAGGGCAGTGAAGTGATTCCCCTGCAAGGGCCATATATCACCACTATGAAAAGATGGCTTCTGTTTTCAAGCTATGGCCCATTAGAAGGTGTACACTTCTATTTGGAAAAGAATAGAAGCAGAATCCATATGCATTGGCCACAGGAGATTCCTAAAAAGAGAGGCATGCAATGTTAGAACTGTAGGAGAGGAAACAGACCAGAACAAGATAAAAAGATAAATGTGAACTTGAGAAGCACGTGTCTGGGCTCTGGTTTCCCATAGATGTTGTGGGCCTTCCTCCATCCTGGCTGTGAGGTACTGACGTGGATATTCACAATAGTCCCGAATTGACCAAAAAGATGTCAAATTATGTTTGTATTTTTTGAGTTAGGACATGAAATATATTTTTGAAACCATTACTTGTCCATCAAATAAGTTAGTAAAAATGAAAACCTTTTAATATACAAAAGGTTATACTCTATTATTTGCAAAATGTGGCCCTCTGACCAACTCTTTCTCTTTATGGACAAGATTGAAAGCTGAGGTGATGTGCTCAGCAGATGTGTAGATCCAGTGGAATGGAAGGTTTGATTTGTCACCCAATCCTAGCTCTAGCTCAGACCTGTGCTCACAGAAAAAGGAGACTGCTGTAGAGCCACACCAGACAAAGGAGAGCAGCTATGCATACATTCACAAACAGTTCTGCAAAAACCAAGCTCTTCCCTCCTCAATTTCTTTTCTCACTTGATGAGCTAGAATTAAATTTTATGTAAAAGCTAAGAAAAATCGTTAGATTTTACTTTCAACTTTATTGAAGACATTTACTTAAAAGTGCAACACCTACATCTTTAGGAGTATTAAGTGAGTAGAAAATAGCTAGACCAATGAAAGAGTGTGAATGTTAAATAATCCAAAAAATTTCTTAAAGGGTTGGTTTTAACGATTAGGGAATATTAGAAGCACGGACAATTTCAGAATTAAAAAGAAAATCCAGGTTCTTAGTTTAGCTGGTGTGAAAGAAACATAAATACCCAGAAGTTCTTGACCAAGGAACTTCTTTGCTGGTCTGGGGCTTATTCTCTTTGAGCAGAGCTGCAGTGCTGGGAGAAAGGCAGTGGCCACGATCAGACAGGGGCCAGGAAGAGAGATGGGTCAGAAGAGAATATAGCTTATTCCCTTATCTGTTTAGAATGCCAAGTGGAAGGATTGTAAAACACATTTAAAAATAAACCTTGTAAGAAGTGGAGAGTATTCCAGTTTTGTCAAATGTGTGCTGTAAGTTCTTTCTAAGTAAATGGCTTCACGACCCCCCAAAGAGGGTGACAGCTGGGGCCTCAGGGGGACCTTTTAGTGCTGTCCTGTGCTTACGCACTGCTTTCTTCCCCACTGAGTTAGTAGCTGCCTTCATACTCGCTCTTTATTTCTTGTAATTAAATTCATTATCAAAAAAGAGGAACTGGGAATTATTTACACAAAGGGCTAAAGCTAAAGAAATGAACAGAAATTTAGTCATCAGCAAGGAGGTGAAAGGCCATGGGACTTCCTAATTCCCTCGTCCTCACTTTGTATGATACAGATTCTGAAGACCAGGGGTTTCCAAAGTCGGGGAGGAGGTCGTCGGCCTCCCTGGGCTTGTGGAACATAATCCGTATTAGAAAACACACACACACACACTCTCGCTCTTTTTCTCTCTCTCTCCTCTATTTTAAATTTACATTTCTAAGTGGGGTTTAATAATATACATGATGTGCCAACATTTTGTGTGTGTATATAACATATGAACATATATGGGGGCAATATTTGACAGTTGTTTTTCCTGATCTAACCATTTTAAATATTTTCGAGATTATTTATCTGGACTATCATCTATGCGCTTGCCCATGAAGACATCCTTATTTTCCAATTATTTGGTGTAGTTCTTACTTAATGAAAGTATTCTTTATAATTTCTCTTTGTGGTGTGTCTATTCTCACACTCTGCATCACGGTCAAGTACGTTCTACGTCCGTCAGGAAGTAGTCTGTAAGAGGTCTGGAATTTTTGACCTCTGGAAACAGTCCTGCTTTTTTACACCTCAGTTATGGTTTTAAGAGGATGTTAGTTATACTTTATCTGGTATTTCCAGGAGGTTTTAAAAATATATAACATGTATACAATAATGCTATCAATATAATATATTATATTTCAATCAGGGAAAATGCCTTCTCATTACTCTTTTATTGTTTTAATGTACATCTGAATGAATTCCTCCTATTTACTCTTTTTTCTTAATTCATAGCTATTATCATCTATTCATTCTTCCAGAAAAATTTAGTATTAATTTTTTCACGTTCAAAAAGAAATTGCCATTGAGAATTTCATTATAACTACTACATATTCTCAGGAGATGTCCCCCAGCCATTTCCTCCTACTCCTAGCTGGAGAGCTGCTCTGTTTTACATAACTGAAAAATTTCAGAACCATCATTTCCTCCAGGTTTGGCACATATATTTGTAACATTAAGCTATTATGAACATTTTCAAATGGATAGAAAAGTTGAGCAAAATTGAGGACGGACACCCATATACACACTCCTTATCTCTAAGATTCTTTAGAGAATATTTGCTTTCTTGAATATCTATCAGTTGCTTTGTCAGCCCATCAATCCATAGCTTATTTTCTTTTGATGTATTTCATGTTACGTAGCAGACATTAGTATACTTAACTATAAAAACTTCAGCACGCATTTCATTAATCAGAATTCAGTATGTGTTTCTGTCTTCTGTTCTTTGAATTAAAATTTAGATAAAATTAAATGCAAAAATCTCAAGTGTACATTTACTGAGTTTTAAAAATTGCATATACAAACCTCTATCAAGATATTGAACATTTACCATCGCTCTATGAATTTCCCTCATACTAAAGGGGCTATTTTCATATGCTTGCTTCGCAGAGTTGTAGTATCCAAAGTGACTCTGCTGATAAAGGGATGTTTTTAGCTGCAAGTAACAGAAAATGTGACTTATACAGACTATCAAGTAGAACTAAATTTTGTCATAACAAGAAATCTGAAGGGAAGCAGCTGTTGGTATTAATTCAGAGATATATGATGTCAAGGATGATTTCTCTGGAATTCACCTGACTTTCTCTCTAAGTTTCAAGTAATTGCTGTAACTTCATTAATTACATTATTCACTCAATTATTATTTATTATATTATTAACTAATTTTATTTATTTGTCAAACATTTATGTATGTTTCAGACACTGTTCTAATGCTTGGGATGGAGCAAAATCTAGATCTGATTGTTCATTTAATCATGAAGGCAAAAGCTTTCTCAGAACACCTACCATCCTTTTGGCAGAGTTCTTCTTTTTTCCCATTGGATGTTAGGGAAAAGTAAAGATGTGCATTTATGTTTTCTAACCTTTATTTGGAATAACCGTGGAGTCAGTTGAACACTGTCTGCCACAGGAATGTTTGGAATGCAGTTATGGTTTACTCAGTCTTCTTATAATAATAAATTGCATCAGTATTTACACCAGCATCCAGATGTCTGTTGTTTGTTAATTTTCTTAAAGTTATGGGATCTATACTCAACTATTCCCTAAATGCTGATGGTAAGAAAGTTATACAGCCTTGTGTAGGAAAGGAGCCCTGAATTGGGAAGGAGTCAAGAGATATGTTTCTATCACTGGCTCATTTATTGTGAAAATGTAGGTGATTTATATCCTGTCTTTGGGCCTCAGTTTCCTTACGTATGGAGTGAGTGGCTTCCTGTTCCAACTTTAGAGTCACATGAAATAACTTTGGAAGTATAGTCAACAGATTAATCACCTCTCTATTACAGTAATGCAGAAATCGTTATAGGCATTCCATTTGCAAAGAGAGGGTCTCAGCCACATATACAGAATGAAGGGATTTCCCATTAAAATTATGCATTTTAGTTTTAGAATGACAGTGTACCATTACTTTATTTTTTCTTTCTTTTCTTTGCTTTTTTTTTTTTTTTTTGAGAATAAGCCTGCTTGTAAAAGTGATACCTTCTCTTTGGCCTTCTACTCCACAGCAGGAAGATTAATGACCCTCCTAAAATGTCCATGTCCTGGTCCCTGGAATTTGTGAATATGTGTGTAACCTAGTAAGGGGGAATCTAAGGTTGCTGATGGAATTGAGATTGCTAAATTAGCTAACTCTGAGATGGGGACATTATTTGAGATGGGTCCCTAAAAAGGAAAGAGGGAGGCAGGGGAGTTAGTGTCTGAGTAATAGGAAGTGAGAAAGACTAGTTTGGTCATTTCTGGCTTTGAAGATGGAGAAGGTGTCACAAAACACAAAATGCAAGCAGTCTGTGGAAGCTGGAAGAGGTAAGGAATGGTTCTCCTCTCGAGCTGGAAGGAACTCAGCTACCCTGACACCCTGATTTTAGCCCAGTGAGACCAATTTCAGATTTATCAGAGCCATAACTATAAGTTAATAAATTTGTGTTGTTTTAAGCCACTAAACGTGTGACAATTTCTTATAGCAGTGGTAGGGAACTAATATACTTTCTCACAATACTGTTATAGCAGTGGTAGGGAACTAATATACTTTCTCACAATACTATGACAGATAAAGTATAATGAGCTAAGCGGAAGTTGGCACAGTTGGCACATAGGCTAAGCAAACAAGAGATGTTTGATTCTCATCAGGCTAGATACTTTAACATTAGAATAAATACCTGTATACATCAAGGTGCAAAGGAAAGTCAAGCCATCACTTCTTTTCCTAAGTGCTATAAAATAGGCAGTTGAGACATATATAAATTGTCCAGAAGAACTCACCTGACTCTTCTGTGTCTGAGGAAAGTTGCAAATAAGGTAATAAGATCCCAAATGGATGAAATCAGGATGGAAATGTGGTCTCTTTCTGTCTTGGGTTCTTGTGGGAAAGATTTCCTACTTAGTTTACACACCACAGAAGGACAACAGATGGAGACCTGGAATCACAGTATTTTCATTTTCTAGTCTTTCATCCCCATCATGTATGCTATTATATTCCTGCTCTTTGCTTTGGGTAATTCCCCTCCTCCTTTCTGCAATCTTTGGGAAATAAATATTTCCTTACAACAAGTTTTCTTTTAGGCTGCTGAATATTTGTTTCGATAAGAATAATTGAAGACATGGGAAACCCTTCATTACATTGCCGAGTGCCTTAAATAGAGTACACATTCCATAAATATTTGTTGAATTAAACTATGTTTAATCAACATCTGTTTAAGGCAAAATCAATGGAAAAATTATTCATTGGTGTCCAAGTCACTTCTTTTGTTTGTTTTTGAATGAGAGAGACTCATGCTGTAGCCTCAGGAAGAAATTATGTTCAAAAATAATAGTATCTCATAAGGCTTACCTTATGGAAAAGAAAAGCCCCAAAGAGAGGAAATTATTCAAATAAACCTAACATTTCCAGATACTAAAACAAAAGATAAATTATAACATGCATTTGCATTTATATAGTCATTCTTTCCTTTTTTTTGAGTTTGGGGATATGAAATATAGGGTTAGGCTACATGATTATAGTAGTGTGCTAGAGCCAAGTTACACTGCTAGAGAGAGTCAACTGTATGTATCTCTTCTCACATCTGTGTTCAGTGATGTCACATTGGTAATTTAAATTGGTCATGATGGGAGTAGTTACACAATAGAATTGAGAAAATGCTAAAATTAAGTCTTCCTCCACCCCACCTTTGGAGAGTGGTTGTGTAACATTTCCCAGCACAAGATTAGTATTAAAACCAAAATGGATCATATGCTGGACTATAAACTAGACCAAAGAGAGTTAATGTTTTGGCAGAAAGATGAGTGCAATAAATTACTTTGATGCTATAAGTGGATGTTTATTAGGGCTCACATTTCTCCCTTAGTTCTAGGATATAGTCCTTGAAAGGATGGCTTTGCTAGTAAATCATCTAACATAAAAACAACCGTGTACACAATAGTTTGCTAGCCCTCATTGCTTGCTTCTTGCTTGACCTCTTGTGGCTTAAGTTGATTTTTTTAAGAGCTCGTTTTGAAGAACTGGAAGAGCACTGAACAAACAGAAAAGGGAATATAGCCCCTCAGCATCTGCTAGACTGTATTCTGAAAAGTTAGATAAAACCAGCCTAAGAGAAAACAACTGCTCTGGAAAATAACCATCTTCCATCGTCATTTAATAACAGATGCCCTGGAAAACAACTGCCAATCATTATCATTTCACAACTACAACTGCTTTACTCCTTTGAACTACAATAAAAAGCCCAAGCCAATGATCCTCAGGTCTGGCAATCCTTCTTCTCTTATGCTGTGCCCTTTCCTCCCCTGGAAAGTAAAATCAATTTCTTTCTTCAAAACCTATGTAGTTAGACAATTAAATTTGTGAACTCATCCTAGAAAATGTGCTAAAAAAAAAAAGAAAAGAAAAAAAGTGCTCCATACCTCTGCTGAATATCACTAAGGTCACCTTCGAAGTACTCCCCCTGGAAAGCTATGCATTGATCCCAGCACCTAGACCACTCACTCTTCAAAGCACTTTTTCTAGGATGAATTTGTGCACTTAATCATCAGACTTTCATCCAATGACAGCTCTGATGGCTATTCCAGAAAAAGAGTTCCAAAATTGCCTTGAAGGATGGACTAGGTGTGGGCATTGGTGCATAGCTTCCTCAGGGCAGTTCTTCAAAGGAGACTGGAGTGGTATTTGGCAATGAGGTATGTAGCACTTAGAATGAGTTCATGAACTTAATTGTCTGACCTCATATCTTAATCTTTGAGTCAAGAACTCTGTCTCAGGCTGTGGCACAATCTTCCTAACAGTCTTGTAATTTTGGGGGGGGTACACAGAAATCCCGGTCCTTCTAACTTGACTGGGCCTTGGAACTTCAACCCCCATCCTTCTAGCATGGGGAGGCTGCTCAATTCTGTGCTTAATTTTTTAGTTTCAGCTGATATTTTCTGCTGGGCTTTCTGTAGTTAAGCCTGTGCATGTACAGTTTAGCTGTCATCTGACTAAAAAAGAGGAATTTGTTTGCAGATTTTAAGGCTTTTTTCTCTGTGGTCCCCTGTTCCTTGAAACTTTGCCCTTCTGTTTTAGGTTTTAGACTCTTTCACGATCCAGACTTGGACTCTGCCTCCTTAGCCTAGAAAGACCACTGCTTTTGCTTGGGCTCCATTCATTTATCCATTCTGCAAATTGGGAATTGTTTTTAGGAAAAAAGCCAAGGCAATTACAGAGTTCATTTCTTGTGTTTCTCTTTTTCTTCAAGGAAATCATAGTCCCCTACAAAATACTTGCATTGACTGCTCCATAATGCATTAAAGTAATTTTAAAGATATCCTGTCCAACTTTCATAATTGTATTCAATAGGAGGGTTAGTCCAATACTATCTACATTATCACAGCCAGAGCTAGAAATCTGAAAGACAACTTTTAAGTCTGGAAACAGTATCGAGACTCAATATTGTTGAAACATTTAGTGTTTGATAGGGGCAGTTTTTATTAAGAAAAATTTCAATCTTGGCCATGAACTCAAAAAATAGCAATAATGCATTACCACTCCTCAGTCATAATAGTACCATATGGTATGACAAGTGATGATATGCACCTTCTATTTTGACAAAACACACACAACTGACAATGGTTTCACATAATTTTCATGGATCACAAAATATTATTATTATTATTATTTTTTTTTTGCAGTTTTTGGCCAGGGCTGGGTTTGAACCCACCACCTCCAGTATATGGGGCTGGCGCCCTACTCCTTTAAGCCACAGGAGCTGCCCCACAAAATATTATTCTTTAGATTTTTTAAACCATTTAGAAATTGAAAAATCATTCTTGGCTTATGGGCTTTGGGTTTCCAAGTCCTGATACATGCTCTAAAGTTTAAACATTGATTTTAATATTCAGAAGTGAAGAAATGAGTCCTTTTACTTAGTTTATCCTGTCTTTAGATGGCAGACTTCCTAAGTTTTATTCTTCATTTCTCACTTATAAGCTCTGTGATCTTGGACAAGTTATTTAACTTCTCTGTGCTTTAAGTCCTTCACTGGTAAATTGGAGATGATATTGGTACTTATGGCTTAGGGTTGTTGTGATTATTAAAAGATTTAATATGGATAAAGTAAGGAATATAATTGTCCTGGATACCTTAGGAAATAGATGCTAGGAAACCCAAGGGGAAAAAAATTAGAAGCTAGTAACAGCCCATCCATCAATTAATATTTTCTAAATATTATCCCATGTAGTTATTAGCCCATTCAGTTATTAATTTCTGATACAGGCTTCTATAGTATAAATTTCCCTCTGAGCACTGTTCCAATTGCATCCCATATGTTTTGGTATGTTGTGTGTTTTATTTTATTCATCTCAAAATGCTTTCTAATTTCTCTTATGGTTTCTTCTTTGACCTATTGGTCATAGAAATATGTTGTTTGATTTGCATGTACTCGTGAATTTCACAAGTTTTCTTTTGTTAACAATTTCTATTTAATTCCATTTTGGTCAGAAAATATACTTTGTATGATATTAATTCTTTTAAGCTTAATTAGGCTTGTTTTATTACCAAAAGTATGATTTATCCTGTTCAATGTTCTCTGTGCTCTTGAAAAGAATGTTGGGTGGAGTATTCTGTTGATGTCTTATCTTAAAGTTTGCTGATTCTGTCTCTGCCCAACTTAAATCTGCTGTTGACTGCCCAACTTAAATCTGCTGTTGAGCTCCTCTAATAAACTTTTCCACTCAGTTGTTGTACTTTTCATCTCCAAAATATTTATTTCTTATTTTTCATAATTTATAATTCCTTGTTCATATTTGCTAACCTTGTTGTGTGTCATTCTCTCTTTTTAATTCCTTCAAAAAGATATAAACTTTATTTTGTAGAGAAGTTCTCAGTTCATGGCAAAATGGAACAAAAAGTACAGAGCGTTCCTGTATAATTCTTCTCCTCCCCACATGCAGCTTCTTCTACCATCTATGTTCCACATCGGAGTGGTTACATTTTTTAGAATCAATTAACCAACATCAATGCATAATCACTCATAGCCCATAATTTACATTAGTGTTCACTCATAGCATTGCACATGAACAAGTTTTAACAAATTTATAAGGATATCTAACTGCCACTATAGTATCATATAAAATAATAGTTTCACTGTCACAAAAATCCTCTCCTCTCTGCCAGTGTATCCTTCCCACCCCTGGAAAACTGGTAACCACTGATCCTTTTACTGTCGCCATAGTTTGCCATTTCCAGAATGTCATATAATTGGAATTATGTAGATACGATCTTTTCAGATAGCTTCTTTTACTTAGTAATATGCAATTAAGGTTCTACCTGATTTATCATGACTTAAAAACTAATTTCTCTTTTGTGTTGAACAATATTTCATTTTCTAGCTAGACCATAGTTTATTTAACTTACTGTTGTTTCTAAGTTTTAGAAATTGCAAATAAACATCTGTGTTCAGG
Organism: Perodicticus potto; assembly: GCA_963574655.1. Lineage (NCBI taxonomy): Eukaryota > Metazoa > Chordata > Mammalia > Primates > Lorisidae > Perodicticus > Perodicticus potto. The sequence goes on from CAUYRH010052967.1 coordinate 15,747, forward strand.
TTTTTGTATTGGCATAAGCTTTCAACTCATTTGGATAAATACAAAGGAGTGCAATTGTTCGATTGTTATGGTAGGAGTATATTTAGTTTATAAGAATTGCCAACATGTCTTTCACAATGGCTGTACCATTTGCATTTCCATCAGCAATAAAATAGAATTCCCGTTGCATACATCCTTGCCAGCATTTGGCATTGTTTGTGTTTTGTATTTCCACCCTTCTGAGGGGTATGCAGTGGTATTTCATTGTTGTTTTGATTTACAATCCCTGAGTGATGTATGATGTTGAGCATCTTTCCATATGCCTATCTGTCATCAGTGTATCTTCTTTGGAGAGATACTTGTCTCGATCTGTGGCCTATTTTTCAATCAGGTTGTTTTTTTTTTATTATTGAATTAAAAAAAATTTTTTTATATGTTGAGGATAGTAGTTCTTTATCAGATGTGTCTTTTGCAAGTATTTCATCTTAGTTTATGGTTTATCTTCTCATTCTCTTGATCATTTAATTAATTTTAAAAATAAATTTTATTGTCTATTTTTCATGTATAAAACATGATGTTATAAGGCACATACATACATATAGTAAGATAGTTACTAGAGTGGAACAAATTAACATATTTAACATGTCCATTATCTCACATCTCACATATTATCATTTTTTCCCCTAGTGGCAAGAGCAGCTATAACCTGTCCTTTAGCAAAAGTCCTAAATACAATGCATTATTATTAATGATAATCCTCATGTTGTACATTAGATTTTTTGACTTATTCATTCTACATATTTGCTACATTGTATCCTGCTTTTCTTTACACATGGTTTTCTTTAGTTGTTTAAACATATTTATAATAACTTAATTTTTAATAAGCTTGAAAAAAGTTCTTAATTTGAAATTAGAAGTGCTTATTATGTTCTTGGCCAAATTAAATGAAAAATAGAAATGCATCTAGATTTATTCTGATGAAATTTTGAATTTATATGTTATAAAAACCTGTTTCCAGCTTCTAGGCAGAAAAATAATTGGTTCTTTATTCCACGGGCATCAAAGTAATCTTCCATATTCCCTGCAATGCAGAACACTGGGAGATAATAAAGCACTAACCAGAGAGATCTGGGGGAAAGAGTCTGTGCTTCATGTATTCTGTTCTTAGTGAGGATGTTATTCATATGAACAGACAATAGAAAGACATTCTGCAATATGCAAAGACTCAGATAATTTACTACTTACCCATCCTTGAAAATGTACTTGAGCTTCTTGTTGCTCATAGGAAATGCATCTGCATCACCCATGAGCTTGTTTGTAATGCAGAATCTCATGCCCTACCACAGACTTACCAAAATTAGCATCTGCATTTTAGCAAGTTCTCCAGGTAATTCATATGCACATTAAAATTTGGGGACCACACTCCTTGCTGATTGAGGCTGGGTGGAGCTGAGCTGGGTGAGTTTGTCCTAAGTCTCCACAAAAACTGATAAGGTAGCTGCATTGGCTGGGGTCAAAGGTTTGCTCTCAGCATCTGGGGGAAGCTCCCAGGGAGGGGCTGAAGGGGCCCCACCCAGCCAGAAAATCTGCTTCTGGAATGGGGTCATCTAAGATTTATAATACGGCTGTCAGGAGAGGGTTCCACTCTTCTCTCCACTTCTCTGCTCCACATTCTCATTTTGGCCTCTGCAAGCAGGCAGTAGCTCACACTAGCTACACTCATCAATGGCCCTTTGGGCTGGGAGTTTCCCTGTCCAGGAACCTACCCTGTGCTGACAGTATGGCCTTCCTACTCCACGAATGTGCTACAGCTGGGATCCACACTGCACTCTTTTAGTTCTGCCCACCGGGATCTCTCACCACCTGAGATTAGTTCACAAATCTTCTCTCCTTACACCTGAGCAACATGATGCAATCCTGGGGTTACAGAATCTGGCCCATGGGCCTGTCCCTGTGCCCTGAAGATCAATCCCTGAGTGTTCCAGGGAGAAGCATGCTGTTCCCAAGTTGCCTAGTGGGTGGTCAAGCAGGTTTGATGCCCCTGGCTTTGGGGTGTGCCCTACTCTGATGGAGCAGCTGGGCAAGCAGCACCAGGGGTGACTGGTGAGTAGGGAGCTCACACGCCAAGCTCCCTTTGATCCTCTGGGGGTGTTTATTTGGAAAGGCTTGAGGCCTTTTCTCAGTGGAAGCCTGGGGTGGTGTATGTGTGACAAGGGCTTCTGAGAGGACTCCAGGGGAAGGGCAGAGGATGGCGGGGGGATGTCTAGATGGAGGAAAGCTAGCACTCAGGCTGTTTCTGTCCCTCGCTGGGAGGCAGCCTGCCTGGAATGTCCAGGCTCTAGGGTCACACAGATCCCCCAGGACCCACCAGTCCCCTGTGGCTCCCTCAGTCCTGGCCAGAGTTGAGAAATGTTTGTTTCTGGATGAGTGACATGAAAACTGAGAGGCTCAAGCCCCCTGAGGAGGACATGAATGCATGGTGGGTGGAGGAACAGTTTGGCTCCTGCTGTCCCAGTTCAGGTCTGTGGTTGTTGCAGGAAGAGAAGGCCCAATGGAGAGAAAGAGCACCCAAACACCACGTTTATAAGAGGAAGGGCTTTGTCACCAGCCGGGAGCTTACGGCATAGAGGAATTCCAAATGGCCGTGCTCCCCATCTGGCTTGATCTTTCCCTTTATTGATAGTCAGAAAGTTCCACCCCACAGGAACCCTTCTCTTTGGCCAGTTTGAATCAAGCAGGAGATGCTATTCCAGCCCCTATAGAACTACAGGATTTCACAAAACTTAGAAATTTCCAAGTTTCAGGAAGTTAAGTTTACAAATTCCTAAGGGCTGAGTCACCATGGAGAGGACCCTGTAAGTGTATCCTTGTGGTCTCCTTGAGAAGACCTGTTCTCCCAGATCTCACCCTTCTTGGGTATCCTCTCTCATGATGATGAGAAGTGACCCAAGAGGGCTGGGAGTCTGGTGCTTTGTCCTCAGGAAACTCCCAGCTCACTGGCAGCACTAGCTTTTGGGCTTATGAGGGTAGAAAGGCTCTCCAGCAGCTCGGGAGCCTGCGGACTGCCAGGGGTGTGAGGGAGGGACAGACAGACTGCCCCACCTGACCTTTCTGTTGGACTCCAGGCCTCCCAGGGAGGCCTCTGAAAGTAAGGATTTGGCATTATTTGTGCCCAGTACCTCTGACAGTGGCCCAGAGGGAGCTGAGTATGTGAAGGGAAAAAGGTCGGAGCTTGCATCAGTCTACTGAGCCTCAGCCGGCTACACCACCTGCCCTGTAACCTGGACTAATAGGCTTTGATTAATCAGCTTCCTTTCATTTCGATTTGCACATGTAGTTTTTTATTTTTGTTTGTTTTTATCTGTCTCAAAATTTTGTTTACAGAAACTTTGTGGAGTAGTCATAAATATCAGTTCTAAAGAGTGGCAATTTATTTAAGGCTCCTACTAACTCTAGTCTGGTCTGAGTCACAGGCTAAGAATGTTAGAACAATTTATAACATTAAGACAAGTGGTAAATCCCAAGCGATAATATCAAATGATGTGGTGAAAATGGTCAATTTATTAGTATAGTAGAACCCCTAAGTAGAGCCAAGATCCATCTAAACAATTTGAATTTTTATGTCCATCTAGCTTGTCTTAGATCAATTCTCTAAATACCAACTGCCCAGGAATGAACCCTGTTGTGCTGGTGATTGTCAGAGCTGGTAGCTTTTGAGATCCCTACTCAGCAACATTTGACTGAGTCATTCACTGTGACGGGTGAGAATGGTACCGCCAAGTAATGATTTGTGTAGACGGGCAGCTAGATATGAGACATACGTCAATGTGCAGGACGCCGAAAAGGCAACAGGAAATAGGAGGACATTGAATTCTACTTCTTTTTTTGCTGATGTGATATTTTGGTTGATGGATTATATTTCTGGGAGAAAGGAGGTTTCTAGATAAGTAGTACATTCTTTCAAATTGAAAAATATGAAATGTGTTAAGAGTTCCTGGGGACTTGACTGAATAATCAGTTCTAGGAGCTTTGTCTGTCCGTGAGACCCAAATTTGCTTCTTGGCAAGAGTGTATTGGTCCTTGGAGCCTACAGGAAGCACATGTTGACAGCTGCGCTTAAATCAGTGGGTCGTTCTTTTCTGCTGGCATTTTTGCCTTGTAGAGACATCATGGTCATGCTGTTGTACACTTTTTCCCCCCACTTTGTAGATTACATTTTCCAGGTGACTAGAACTTGAAGCCCTCAGATGATATAGCATCCCTGCGAGAAATTATGTAGCTAGTATAGAGACCTATTCCCAAACAATTACCAAATAAAGCAGCCTTCAGAGCCTGCTGTGATGCCACGGTTACACTCAGTCACATTTGGCCATCTATATCATTTCCTAGGCAGGAAGTACATCATTTTTAGTGTCATGCTGGGGCCCAGTCTGGGCCATTTTGGGGTGTCCGGTCAGAAGAGGACTTTTTTGCTATTTTGGCAATAGCTCATCGTGCACACACCAAACCGCTTTTAATGAGGGCCTGTGAGTGGTTAATGCATGCTCTCTCTCTCCTTTCTTTCAGTATTTATAAAGCAGAAACCCTGTAAATGTTTGGCTTTGCACACTCATTGGGACACATATTTTGGTAAGTGGTGACACTTTTTCCCCCAGAGGAATCAGCTGTCTCCTTTGTGCTTACCTTGCCACACCTTTCATTTTTATTACTCTGGTCCTTCTTTTGAATGCCTTAGGGAAGTAAGTCGATGGTTCAGTGGGCATGAGGAGAGGAAGAAATTTACTGAAATGTTTTCTAGGTTGGGTTATTTATGAATTTATCGGTGGTATGTATTATAGTCCCACTACATAGAGAGTTTCAATATTTGAAAACAGTCATTTTGGTATTTTGTTCTAAGCAGCAAGTTTAAATCAGAGTTTTCTAAGAAAAGAATACTTGAAACCACATAGAATAGAATAGAATTTTAAGAAGGCTGGTGCAAATTTACTGATATGACTGACATGTTTATTTCTGGATGAAACATGAGGTAGAAATCATAGGAGTTTAACTCATTTGGTCAAAATCATATCTATTTAATATTAGTTTCGCTTCTTTCAACATTCTCCAACAATTTGTCCCATTATTTAGTTATAACAGCTAAAGGTGAATCTGCTCTCAGGTCTTGAGTTCTTGCTAAGTGAGTGATTGGTACACTTCTTTGGTAATTCAGTGTTTTAGTTCATGCATTTAGTAAACTGGGATTCTGCTTAAACTGGTGAAACTTTCCCAGAATGGTGGACTCTGCTGGAGCCCCTGCTCTAAAGAAAATATACCATGCTGTGAAAGGATGCAACCATAAAAAAGGAAAAACATAGGAAAAAGAAGCTCTTCCAAGCAACTTTATGTAGAATGTCATTGTGTTACGTACTTTATTGTGCAGAAATTCATTTGCTCCTCAAATTCTAAGCAATGGTCTTAAACTAGGATCCTGGCTTTGATTAAATGACTTTAATATTCTCATACAAGACAGGATTTATCTAAAATATAATCTTTTCAACCTTTTTATTTGATGACAAAAGTGTGACTTTCAACCATTTGCGAACTAATCTAGCTCTTGTTTTTGGTATGATTGCTTTATCTTTCCAGCCTGATTATGCACTGACTTTTACTAGAATGAATCAGTATTTCTCCGAGCTGACATTGAGTATAAGAAGTCCCAGGCAGAATTTGGCTTTGCTTGGTTCTTCAGTGACAAGTTGGATGCTAACTGTTCTCTTTATGATTTATGGTTGTGCTGATTTATCATCTGCACTGTCATTGACCTTTAAGAAGAGCAACATAAAAGGCACCAAGTAATATTGGTTATTGGAGAAATAATAAGTGATGACAGACACCAAACAAATGGTAAATGCTGAATGATATTTTTTCTTTTGTAAGATAAGAAGGAGTTTGAATCATGTTTACTTCAGTGTAAATCAGAGAATTATGACTATTTACTTTTAGCTATCTGTGTTAGTCTTAACCTATTTATGGTTAACATCACATTCCTTTTAAAGAGGATCATTAAATAAGGATAATTAGTTTTAAAGTGGAAGTTAAAACTAGTTTTTACAATTTATAACTTTCAGGTGACAGCTTTTTAAAAATACCCCCCCTTAATTTTGTAAGTATACTCTTCCTTTTTTCCTATATCCCTATCTAAATTTTAGAATCCAAATAGTTTTATAGTCTGGGGAATGCAAGCACAGGAATGATGAAATGTTAAATGCCGTTGATCTCCAAATACAGTGTCATGTCAACAGGTATAGTATAGTAAAACTGAGAATTATATTAAATGCTCCTGCATTTAGAGATTTAAACTCAAGTTAAGATCTCCATTCACTTCAGGCTGTCTATAGACATGAGTCAACTTTCTTTTTTATTTTTTTATACATGTATTTTATTATTCTTCATTACATTATTTCCCCCACCCACCCCTGTGTGGTAAGACAGAATTGATTTACAGAAAAGAATACAGAAAACACCAAAGCTCCTGGTAGAGGGAGAGATTTCAAGTGGGGAGAGAGAAGCTCTCTCCTTTCCTCTCCCGGTCTTTCCCCGTCTCCTCCTCTAGGCCTCTAGCCTCAGGGTATATATAGGTATATGGGTTCCTTGGCCAGGAAACGAATCAATACAGTTCCTTCCACCGGGGGCAAGGTGAAGGAGTGTATCAATGAATGGACACAGTCCATCCATGGAATTCAGGCCCAGGAAATTCACAAGAAACTGACCTAGGCATAGGAAATGGGGGTTCCACATTTAGTCCCAAGTGTAAAGTGAAGGAGACACCAAGGCACA
>CAUYRH010052971.1:0-39661 GCA_963574655.1 Perodicticus potto
GGAAATCCAATGGTTTTTGTAAAAAAGATAGTAGGGTATTACTTTTGAAAGGAATGTGCTAACACACTGTTTACTGATATTGTGGTCTTTTGTAGAAAGCAGACTTCTCTATTCTATAATGCATGAATAAAAAAAAAAAAAAAAGGTCTGTTTTGGTGAACAGACCCAAAACCACTTTCTGGGTTTCTAATTTTTCTATGACTTGTTATGAATCTTTGAAATGGTGTAGAAAACTTTTGTTCTAACCCCATGAATAATTTCTCTTGAAAATGTCACACACTAAAAGACTGAAAAAAAACCAAAACTTATAAAACCAGGCAAAATGGGGGTGGTGGGATAAAAGGTTGAAAGAGTCCTGCCGTAATTTTGCAATAGAGCAATATGTTGCCACATAGTTCGTCTCCATGAAAAAGACCTATGTACTTAGCTTTTGTTTATACCAAAGACTTCTGGAATTTGGTATGAATTAAAGAGATGTGAGATGATTTTCAAGAATAATGTCAAGCTTTAAAAAGCTTCTATAAGTTGCACACAGGCTAACATTTTTTTAAAGCCCATTCCATAAGACAAAGCTTAAAGCATTCTGGGCCAAGAGAATTGTAATCCAAACTCCTCGCTCATTTCTCTTATTTCCAGTGTCAATTGACTACATGTTCATTCCCGCTAATGAAATCCTCAGTAGCAAATGCCTGAGGAGCGTCTGTCAAAAGTCAGGCATCTGTCATTGGTTGTTCAAATTAAATCAACTTTCCTTTAAACTTATTTCTTCAATTGCTTATATTTCTCCTCCTGGTTAAGAAAAATCACAATTTCAATTTTTAGACCTCATTTATTCTAACGTGATAAAAACCCTTTCATCAAATGAAAGGAATGCCTGATAACCTGCCACAGATTTTCAGTTCCTTTTTCTTCATCTTCATTGCCTTCCTTTAGGCATTGCTTCAACTAACTCTTTGTGTTATTACAAATATGTTGATCCTCTAATCACCTACCCTGGCAGATGTCTTCTAGAATTCTAATTTTATTACATCTCATCTATTTCTTGCATCTGCAATGACAACTTGCTGATCAAAAACTCATCTTGACGCAAATCAGTCTGGGATTGCTGTTCCTCCGTGAGGCTCACCCAAGCCACCTCCCAACGCATCCTCTCCATGCTGCAATGATGATGCTCCCTTTTGCTACGTGATACACGATTCTTTTCTTTTCTGTCATTCTCCATGTTCTATCCCAAACTAAAAGATCTTCCTCAGTCTCACCCTATCTTCTTCCAGCCTTAACAAAATTAATGTCCTATCTATCTCAGTTCTTTGAAATCACTTTGTTTCTACCTGATTTGATTATCTTAGTTAGTTGTCTGATTATCTGACCTGTACATGTACAGGTGTTGCTTCCACAAAATTATGTAATATAAGCCTTTTGTTATGAGAGCTTGTATCTTAAAGCTTGCATATTTAGGGCGGTACCTGTGGCTCAAAGGAATAGGGTGTCGGCCCCATATGCTGGAGGTGGTGGGTTCAAACCCAGCCCCGGCCAAAAACTGCAAAAAAAAAAAAAGAAAAAACTTGCATATTTCACTGAACTATTAGAATAAAGTTCTATTAACCCTAAGGAACTGGGTTAATAAAATTTAGAGAAATCACGTAATTGCATCCCATTTAATATGTCATCTGTGGGGTTAGAAATCCCCACACGTATCAGCCCCTCATGTCTCCGGTCATGCAACAGTCATCCAGAATACGATTACTGGTATAGAACTGATTTCTGAAGACAAAAGATTTTGCCAAAGACCTGCAAATGTGTGTAAAGGCATGGAGAGGGAAAAAGATTTCTGAGCTTATTCATTTTTTAAATCTTTATTGTATATCTCTTGTTTATCAGGCACTGGGTAGACATTGATAAATAGAATTCAAAGGCAAAATGTTTATGGAACTTACAATCTAATTAAGATAAAAGATACTACAGAAGTTATCAAACACATGCACATGTAATTTCTAAATATTTGTAAATGCCATGACATCCAAAATGCAATGATGGAGAAAATTGGAGGGAGGGAGTAAAGAGGATGAGACTTAGATTAAACTGGTTAAAGTGACCTAGACGAGAGAAACCAGGCACAGGGAGAAGAGATGAAGGGACTTTTCTGGTTCTCAAAACAGTATATGGAAAGGCTTAAAGATGGGCACAATAGAAAATCATGGTAGCTTTGAAACATTAAAGGGAGGTTGTTAAGGTGAGGGCAGAGCAGCCTGAGATGAGGATGAAGAGGTCGTTGGGTAACTCAGGGCATCTCAGGCCGTGTAAAATATTGTTGATCAATGTAACTGAAATGTAAATTGATTTATTCTTTAAATCTAGCTTTTCTGCTATGTAGAAAATGGATTAAAGAATATCCGTAGGGAAAAATGTTTATGCTTTTTATTTACAAAAGCTCTGTTGCTGATTGAACTGTAAGGCCTTACTTAGATAATGGAATATAACCACATCTAAAAGTAGACTGTTTAATACTTTTATAATTTATCATTAGACAATTGTCAGTTTATTCAATGGTAGTTGTTTCATCACTCCTAGACAATCCTGTCATTTTAATTATATTTCAAGCAGCAATATAAAATGCCTCTATTTCAGGTTCACTGAAACTTCCTTTCCATTAATACCTATGTAGAATGGTTTGCTGTCTGGCCACGTATGTAACGGGGCAAAAGAGTCATATATAGGGTGTCTCACTCATAACTAATAAATTCAAATCCAAGACTGAAGTTTTCTGGGCAGTATTTCTTAGTAATCTTTGATATTGTCAAGTTCAAAAGCAACTTTTTTGCCTCTCTTTAACTAAGATTAAAATTATTTTGCACTGCCCCATCCTTACATTTAAGAAAAGCAGTTTTAATATGTGTTCCCGCCTATTACCTCAGGCTTAATTTGTCAGCTAATATTTTTCTAAGCCTCTCCAGGAATGGCTCAGAGTACGTTAATTGTGTCTTGGTGCAGCTGGACATTTGGGAGAGAAAGAAAAAGTTTCTATCTATACCCCTCTTCTGTAATATCCTTTCCAGTTCACGATGCAAAATGACCTAAGTCAACCAAATTTGCAGAAAACATGTAGGGGTTTAGCTTATGTGGCCCTCGTGTGATTGCCGTGGTGAAATCACAGATGCAGCCAATTTTAAACTCATCTTGACATGAGATGAGTAGATGTTAAAGAATCCTCTATTTCTTCTCAACATGTTTCAGTGACAACTTCCATTTTAAACAGTTAGATGATTACAAGCTCGGAAATTAAATTTCGTGATGAATAATTAAGCACCACTCTTCAGAGTCCCTGGGAGAAATCACATTTGCTGCAGCACAACCCTTGGAATAATAGATCAGGAGTCAATTGGCAAAGCACTTGGGTTTTAATTTGCAGTTCTGAAGGACCCTCCTCCTCCTCAGCCATTAGGGAGGGTGCTGCCTTCCCTCCCCCTGCCGTGTGGGGGTGGGGAGGTAAGACTAGCTTGCACTGGTATTAATATCATACTGTGACATGTGAAGTCTACATTAACTATAAAATCATAACTAGGATCAAAATCCTGCCTATTTATTTATTTATTTTGGGGGAAATGGTGAAGTCATTTTTATTTCCGTACTTGACAAAATACCCCATAAAATTCAAAACTTCTACCATTATAGAAAAATAGGTCTTTACAAGTGACATTATCTGTCTTCATCGCCAGTAGCAGATATATTAGGCAGAAACATGGAACTTCAGTAGCCTTATAAGCAAAGCAGGACACCTCAAGCTGTACATTCAGCAGTATTATCATGTGTAAAGTTTCATCTTTTCACCCGTTGGATAAATGCACAAGTTTTATAATTTAGTATTTTAAATTAGCATTGCACAAATATACATGTAATTTAATGATGTTTATATATACAAATTCCAACTTGCTTTCCTGTTCTGGTGAGGGATTGGTATACAATCAGAAGCTATGTTTGTGCCTATTTGGTTAACCTTTCTTTTAGAGCCGCAAGTAGACATCTTTTAGCAAATTTTAACAATTTTCAAATTTTTAACAATTTAAAAGTTTTACAATTTTAACAGGGGATAGCTGATGTAGGAGTATGTAGAAGAAAAAGACCATGATGTGTGTTTTGGGAAAAAAAAATAGGTGAAATTCTCTGTATCATGGTTACTTTATCTATAAAGTGGGTGTGATGGTTAATCTGTCAACCTGATAGGGACATGAGTTACCCAGATATTTAGATAAACACTATCCTGGGTATTTCTGTGAGGGCATGTTTCGATGGGATTAACATCTAAATCAGTTGTCGGAGTAAAGGAGATTGCCCTTCCTCTGTGGGTGGGCCCCATCCATCAATAGAAACTTGCACAGAACAAAAACCTGAGTATGAGAGAATTCTCCTGCCTTTGAACTGAAATGTTGGCTCCTCCTGGTCCTATAGTATCTTCAGGCCTTTGGACTTGAACTAGGACATTGGCTCCATGGATTTTGAACTAAAGAGTCTCCAAAACCATGTGAACCAATTCCTTATAATAAATCATATATATGTGTGTGTGTGTAATACACATATATACACATACACTGACAGAGTGGACATAAGTTCATAGTTTAACATATATAGTTTAAATTGCACAGGAACTTTAGGGATACCTTGTATATATACACCCATACACGCTCACATATATATATCCTGTTGGTTCTGTATCTCTGGAGAACTCTGAACCCTACAATGGCTATAACGTTTTTCAAACTTGTTTGAAGAGTAAATGAGATTATAAATAAAAGACCCTTCACACAGTACTTAGTAAGAATAGACAGTTCTCTGTAAGGATAAAGTCTGGATGATTCCTTATTCACAGACCAGAATGTTACAAGGATGGTATTCAATATTATTTACATTTTCAAAGAAACAAAAAAAAAATGACCTGTGTGTGAAGGGGCCACAATAATGCCCCTTCCTGAGCCCACTGTGGCCGGGCTGGGCTGTGCCACTAATGGTGAGAGTGGGTACCAGCAGTGTGGTGTAAAGCACGCTTTCTGTAAAGTACCAGCTGTGGGCGTTAACACTCTCTCTTGCAACTACTTAACTCTGCCCTTGCGGTGAGAAAGCAGCCATAGACGACAGCCAAACAAACAAGGAAGGCTTTTTTCTGATCAAAGTTACAAACACTGAAATGTGAAATTTATATAATTTTCACTTTCAGAAAGCACTATACGATCGTTCACACGTGGTACAAAAATAGGCCATGGTCTGGATTTGTCCAATGTGTATAGAGAAAAGAGCCTAAGCTGAAAATCCCATGACCTGGGTTCCAGGTCATCCCTCCAGTCACTCTGAGTCACCTGAGACCAGTTATATGTTTCCTTTGGTCTCAGTTTTATCATTTGTTAAATAGAAAGATGAACTTTATCATGTTTATCATGATTAACTTTATCATGTTCTTGCTGTTCTGAATTCTCTGTCTCCTGTTCTCACTGTACCTGTTGTCTAAGAAATCAAGGACAGAACCATTCAGCCCTTTCCAGCACTGGGAGTGTGCTTTCTCTGGGCCTTGGAGTCCCAAAGTTCCCCAATAGATCCATACTCTGTGAAGTAATACTGGTCTATCTTTTAACTACCCTGAGGCTCTTCTGGGGAAACCTGAGGAAACAAATAGCAGAATTTCTGTTTTAGCTACTTACTTTTGGAAACAATGGAGTCTTTTTTCTTTGTGAGGAGATGATATATCTAGAAAGTAATAAATGATATGTAAACAGATGAACACATTGCATTCCAATGAACTTTTATTTATAGACACTAAAATTTGAATTTCATATAATTTTCACTTTTCAAATACTATTACTCTTCTTTTGATTTTTTACAACCATTTCAAAATGGAAAAATATTTTTAAAGTAGAGAGTTATGTTCTACTCTTCTCTAAAAGGCAAGAAGCAGGACATCTGCAGAAAAATGAGGGATGGAAGTTCTGATGGGGAAGAGGTAGAAGTCTGGGGCAAAGCAGGAGCTGTATTCTGAATCAGAACTGGATTTGATCCTTTTTTCCCCTTCATTGGAATTGGAACTTAAAGCACAAGGTTGTTGAATAGTTTTCTCTTCAATTTTCTTATTTGTAAAATGATGATAAAAATACCTACTTTATTGGGCTTTTGTAAAGAATGAGTGAGTTGTCCTAATAATGGTTCTTACACACAGAAGATACTCAATGTCGTTGTGACTAATCCTTTTGTTGCTATGAGGTAAGTGGAATAATGGCTCCCCAACCTATCTATGTCCCGATCGTTAGAAACTGTGACTATGCTAGGTTATAAGGCAAAGGGAAGTTAAGGTTGCAGATAGATTTAAGGCTGCTAATAAGCTAACTTTCAGATATGGGAATTACCTTGGATTAGCTAGGTGTGCCCAATATAATCACAAGGGTTCCCATAAGAGGAAAAAGAAGGTGGAAGAGAGACAACAAAAGAAATGATAGTGAAAGAAGAGTTGGCCTGCCACAAACCAAAGGATGCCAGCAGCCCCTAGACACTGGACAAGGAAATGGCTTCTCCCTAGAGCCTCCAAAAAGACACAGCTCTGCCAATACTTTGGTTTTGCCTCAGTGAGATCTGTTTCAGATTTCTGGCTTGCAGAGCTATAAGATAGTAAATTTGTGTTGTTTTAAGCCACTAAGTTTTGGTAACTTATTACAGCAGCAATAGAAAACTAATACTTACTATTATTATCCATGGGAAATCAGCTAGCTGTACATCAGAATATGTGTTTCCCCTTCTGTAGTGTAGAGATTGTGCTAGAAACACCTGCATAGCTCTAAGCTCAATTTTGTAGCCCCATGTACCAAGTGAAATTATGCAACCAAAATTGATTTGTTTCTGGAGCAAGGTATTTAAATAGAAGAAAATCAGTTCCCTCTCTGGGGCTAGATACAAAGCACCCCAAGCTATAAGATGGAAAAATGAATCACTATCTGAATAAAAGTCCCTGAATCACTATCTGAATCAAAGTCATCTACTGACCAGGAATACCTACCTACATTGGGCTCTTACACTCATCTGCAGTAAATTCCCTTTCATTGTATCTCACTGGGAAACTCATGAGAAACGTCCTTCCTTCCCTTGTGCAATCCTTTCATCTCTTCAGGAAATTGCAAGTGTTTCCTTAGATCTATTTGTGAGGGTGACTCTGATAGTTACCTGATTAATGTCCTTTATTTTCCTGTTGATGTAATCTCCAAATACCCTAAGGCTTCAGGAAACTCCATTACTAAATTCCTAGACTACTAGATATTTCATATCCTTGTCTTGGGACACTGAGAAAGACAGTATTATACTGTAAAGTTGTAAATTTGAAGGAGATAAATTTTTTCCTACCTTCTCAATATTCCAATGCATAGAGAGCCTTCCCAAGGTTACATGTTAAGCCAGGTCTGACCTTTTGTCTCCTGTGCCCATACCCATGTCCCCTCCCCTGCTATCATTCTTAAGTCATTTTAGATCTTTTAGAAAGTATATAAATGTGAGCATTCATCAAGTGGCTAAATTGTGGTTGGGAGACAACTGACAGAAAAATGGTAATTGTAATCATTTATTTCAAAACAAAATGATAGGCTCTCAAAGCAAACTGAGTCATCCTGTAAGGTCTCACAGCCAAGAGTGAGCTGTAAATCTGTAAGACACCATACACTCAGCTTGCTCTTTTTTAGGGCCAAAGTGTGTTCTACCGAGCATCCATGAGAGTTATAAGAAGAAAGATGAGCTCTGGACTCGCATAAGTTTGGGATACCATGAATTAAACAAGTTAAACACATTTGTTTTCTTTGACATCACTGGTGTTTTGCTATTTATTTTAAAGTTTTATAGTATGCAACATTTACAAATATATTTGAGCATGAATTTACATAAACACATATGAATATATATTTATAAATGAATATAAATGTACAAGAGATCATCAGTCCCTGAAAGGGACTACTGGCAATGCATATTTGGGTCTAAATTTCTAGCTAGTTTATTATTCAACTTGCTTTCTTTTGCTCCTTTATTGAATTGTGTATATGTTTCCTAGATATTGTCAGTGAATGGGAAGAACAGAATAGACTATTTCTTGGTTTATCATTTTATCTTGTCCGAGATTAAAGTGTTTTGAATTAAAAGACAATTGATCTTACCCATGTTCTCTTGAGTCTGGTGTCTCCATGCTAAATCCAGGGATAATATTTGACAACCTGCTTGAAATTATGTTCCTTCCCAATGTATTAATATAAGTTTTCAAAGGCCAAACTTTATTCTGTGTAAATGGAAAGAGAATTGAAGCAGTCGGGGATGTAATAGTAGATAAGTAGTGTCATATGTTGCTCAACACCTCTGGCTATGAAATCTGGGGGTGTCTATCCCGCCTCTCCCACCCAATAGCTGTGGGATGGTGGGGAAGTCTCAGTTTCTCTTCTGTAATGTGAAAGGGTTGAGTTTCAGACAGGTGTCTATCTCCTAAAATGTTGGGGTTTCAAGCAGCTGCCTGTATCCTTGGTTCTTGGGGTTCTCCTGGCTGAAGAATGACCAGACACCCCAAAGTAAGGCAAGCATGAAACAAAGTTTATTGTAGAAAAGATGGATAGGTTTACAGAGTAAGGTTTACAGAGTGAGATACATTTATCACAGACAGAGAATGGACCTCCATTGTCACCACAAAAGGACAAAGAGGCCCAGAGCATGACTGGTGATTCTGCTTTATACTGCCTGGGTTGGGCCTCCCTCCTTGTGGTTCAGGGGTCACCATGGAACCAGAGTCTTACTATGCATGAGGACCTCTCATGAACCTCTCTGAACGCCCATTATGGGGTGTGAACCACAATGTAGATTCAAACTAATGACATGATAATTAGCCTTAAGGCTGTTCTAGGTCACCTTCAAGACCCTATTGCACCTGTTGCTAAGCCCATGGACTAGAGAGACTTCTAAATCCTTTTGAAGTGGCAAGGTGAGTTCTGATTATAGATTGGCAAATTGTTCCTTCCTTCCTAGGTGTGAGCAATCACTTGAGACAGGATTAAGGTGAGGTTGGGGCCGAGGTCCTACTCTTGTCCTTGTTCCCAGGAGACCCAGATTTCTAGCTATCTATCTAATGAGGGCAACACCTACTTTGCAGACATGTTTTGAAATTAAATGAGATAATGTACATTAATCACACAGCCTCTAGATAAACTGCAGATGATAAGATTTATGTCCTCAATGTCACTTACAACTATTACTAATTAGGTCAATAGCTCTGATAAAGCATCAATAAAATGTGCCATGTCACAGGATCTGGGTGCTGCAGCTGCAACAGAATAAGAGGCTGTTCTCTAAGCAGAATGGCTCTGTTAGCACCTTCTTCAGCTATTGTCTTTCCTGCTTTCCAATTATCAGAAGACCAGGACCTAGAACCAGAGATTTCTGAGTCTCCATTAAAAAAGTCTATCCTCATTCCACACTGCCTCTTCCCCAAACCTTTTGGACTCAACATCCTCTGCTATAAAACTAGATAACTTCACTGCTCAAGGGACCTCACCAATCTAGATCACACCATCACACTTTTAAACAAGAAGGGGCAGCACACAGTTCCAATGCAGAAGAGTTATTTCAGTGTCTTGTCTCTCCTTTGTCTTGGGCTATAAGCTCAGGAAACTTAACGACTTGACATGGGGAAATAGTGAATTTCCAGGCTCAAGGTCCTCATCTATGTGTTATTGATGAGAAAGAAGCTGTACTCAGTAAAATTATTTAAGGAGGTTTATTCTGAGCCAAATTTGAGGACCATGACCCTGAGAAGCCACACCCCAGAAGTCTGGAGCAAGTGGACTCACCATGGTGGGGTTATACAGTTTCGTTTCATACATTTTAGGGAGACAAGACTTACACAAATCAATATGTGGAAAACATACATTGGTTTGGCCCCCAAAAGGTGAGACATTTGGAAGTGGGGGCTTACCGGTGATAGATGGGTTTGAAGATGGTTTAGCTGACAATTGGCTGAAGGAGAAAGGATTTGTCTAAAAGAACAGGAGTCAATGAAAAGGAATGCTTAAGAGAAAGGCTCTGTTAATTAGAGGCAAAAGACTCAAGTGTTATGTATATTGAAGACCTGTAGGTAGGTGTTGCAAAGCCGTAGTCCTGTTAGTGAGTCACAAAGGACATCTCTAAGAAGGGGATGGTGATGGTGAGGGCTGTCTGATCTCCTTTCTCAGGGCTAGCAACTCAGTTTTAGGATCCTCTTGGCCAAGGGGGGAGGTCCACTCAGTCAGTTGCTCAGGGGGAGCCTGAAGATTTTATTTTAGTTCACAGTGTTTTAGATATCAACTGGTAATGCTATCAAAAGGTTCTTACAAAACCTGCCCACTGGAGGGCTATCCTTAACTAATGTTACTACAGGCTTTCTCTGTTCTCTTAACTAATTCTATCAAAAATAGTCAGAGGAAAGAGGCTTTTTGCGCACCTCCAAATTAAGCCTAATTCACAATTATATTGGAACTCTAGTCCCTTTGGAGCAAATGTAGTTTAATTTGCTTTAGAATAGCAGAACTAAGACCATCAAATGAAAGTCAATAATGTTCAGAATAAAATAATAGAGACATCAAAACACTAGACCAGTAGATGATATAAAGGTGATAGAAAGTCAAATCTCTGCTTCAAATAGGCATGCCGAGTTACCTGGCCAAGACCGTGGGTCTCAGTGACATCGTCTTTACCTGCAAATTCTCTTTCAACCCTGATCACATTGTCTGTCAGTCACATAGAACTAAAGTGTGTGTATGAAGATAAAAGGAGCCTGCTTAAATGGGGCAGGTTTCTGAACGCTGATCTAAGCCTGGCACTTCCCCTTGAGTTACAGATGCACACTGTGAGACAGAGCTGGATTTCCAAAGACACAGAAAATTTTGAGAAATTTTGTGTAGCAGAAAAGGAAGAAAAATGTAAAGGTTGGTAAGGGAGTGGACCTTTAGAGAGAAGAGAAGAAGATGTCTAATAGGGAATCAAGTTTCTGCAGTGTGGTTTTAAAAAGAATTGTTTCCCCTGCTATCTCCTCACTATATCTTTAACAAAAGATTCATTGCAGCAGGTGGGTTGTGAATGTGAATTTGTTTTGTCTTTGCGATGGCATGGTGATTGGTGACTAAAATGTGGGTATCACAGGATAGATGGGCAATACATTAAAGTAGGAGGCAGGAGCTAGGAGTTCTAGTCCATATTTTAATAACCGGCCGTGCTCAGTGACTCTGGGTCATTGTTTTCTCCTTTCGACTTATGGGATCTGCTTCTATAGTCATGTAGAAGTAAACTGACCCAATACAAATGTTTTGGAAACATCTTTGCGAAGGAAACACTAATATGAACGTAAGTATTAGACCCAGAACATGTGACAACACACAGCTCACTGGCAATCACAGCCTCAGTGCAAAGATGGTCTGTTCTAATGAAGATCTGAAAATCCTCTGAGTCATGCCAGTTGTACAGTTGCCAGAACAAATCTTCAGAAAGAGTAGCCATGGAAACGGCACACCGGATGTCTCGAGGGGTATATAAAAACATCTGAAAACTAACAGTCAGAAAGAGTGCTAGGCAAACACTGAAAAAAGTAAATCTAGACTTGAGGGGGAAACAAAGGCCTTTTGATTGTTACTGCTGCTTTGACAGGTGTGGGCACAGGTCTAAAGGCAAAAATACTGATCCAGAGCAGGCTCTGTGGCAACCAGTTTCACAGCTAGCACCTGCTGTGTAAATATCTAGGGATGACTGAGAATCTTTAGCCTGAGTTTATCAACAGTAACATCTCAAGCAGCCTCGGTGGTATGAAATGCTCTGCTATCCAATCTGTTATTTGTTGGTAATCTCTTTATCCATTAACCTCCAGAGGAGCTGTGCCTCTGCCTAGGATGAAGCAAACTGTCTCTAGAATCTCTTTACAGAGGCGGAATCATGCCACTCTCCTTTAATTATTGCAATTAAAACAAAACACATTTATTTCTATGTTTATTTATTTGCTTTATTTAATTACATAGATAACACATAGAATATTCTTATATAAAAAAATTTTACACTATTAGTGTAAATTATACAGAGAATAGAGCAAAAATGTCCTTTCCCACTTGTTAATCCACTGCCTTTGGAGAGGCAAACTTGCTTCCCAGGTTTGCGTATAATGTTTCATTTCCTTCCCTACAGTTCCTGCAGTTTGTGTTCGGTGTGAGGTTTATTATTTAATAAATGGGTATGTTTTATTCTTCAGTGTGCTTTTCCCCCTATTTAACTATATGTTTTTGTCTTTCCACTTATATACATTTAAGTCTATCTTCAAATATATTCTAAAATTGCATCAAAACATGTCACATTTTCCTGAGGAAAAGTATTTTTCTTTCCTCAGCACAGAGGCAGAGATAACCAGGAATAAGAGAAAGAACAGGCTTTAGAATAAAAAAAAAATGCATTCCAACTACCTAATATCTAGTTGACTTTGGGCAAATTACATCTGCTTTCTGGGCCTTAGTTTCTTTATACAAAGGAGGGAAGATAAGAAATTTACAGTGAATGAGAAAAAAGTGGAACCACATCTACCATGTTATCTGGCCCAAAGGAAATACACAGTACATGCTAGTTTTCTTTTCTTTTCTTTCTTTTTTTTTTTTTTTTTTTGAGAAAGAGCCTCAAGCTGTCACCCTGGACAGAGTGCTGTGGCATCACAGCTCACAGCAACCTCCAATTCCTGGGCTCCAGCGAGTCTCTTGCCTCTGCCTCCCAAGTAGCTGGGACTACAGGCGCCCGCCACAACACCCGGCCATTTTTTGGTTGCAGCCGTTATTGTTGTTTGGCGGGCCCAGGCTGGATTCGAACCCTCCAGCTCAGGTGTACGTGGCTGGTGCCTTAGCCCATTGAGCCACAGGCGCGGAACCCCTTCAGCTCCTTGATTCTTTTTCAGTTTGTCTAAATCCAGTGCCAACCTTTTCAGCTTCAACCACTGGCACTATAATAGGGAAAGAACAATGACTACCACATAAATAACATGATAGAAAAGATAACAAGGGCCCCCAATAGGGTATATTAGAATGCTAGAAGAAGGCTTGGTGCCTGTTCCACAGTGGCTACAGCACCAGCCACATACAATGAGGTTGGCAGGTTTGAACCTGGCCCAGGCTAGCTAAACAACAATGACAACTGCAACAAAAAATAGCCGGGCATGGTGGCGGGTGCCTATAGTCCCAGCTATTCAGGAGGCTGAGGCAAGAGAATCACCTAAGGACAAGAGTTTGAGGTTGCCGTGAGCTGTGACGCCTCAGCACTCTACTGGGGGTGACATAGTGCTAAAAAAAAAAAAAATGCTAGAAGAATTTAGAGGAGAAACTTTAATAATTTAGAGAAACTTTCTGGGGTAGGTGGCATTTGAATGGGTTTTGTGAGAAGGAATTAGGATTTAGATATGCAGCGGTGATGGAGTGGGTGGGGGTGGCATCGGATATTCCAAGCAGATAGAAAAGCATAAACAAGTGACAAAGAATATTCAAAGAACCTCAGACCTAGAAGAAACCTCAGAGATAAAGATTCACCAGTCCCAAAACTGCACACTCGGGGCTTCCTGGACATAGTCAAGGCCCAGGTGTACTTTGTTTGGACTGCTCAATGTTTTCTAAAAGTTTGCATTTGACCGCAGTTAATGCACTTCCCTATTCCGGTTTAGTTGATGCAACGCCCTGTGACCTTAAACCACTCTGCAGCCTCATCATAGATTTATGCTATCCACCTGAGGCATCTGAGGGATTTGTGTTTGAGCCTATGGAGTTGGATCTTTTTGTTTTACGCATAAGAAAAGGAAAACCCCCCAAAGCTGAATGACCCCTTCAAGGAAGCAGTGAGTCAATGGAGGGCTTTCTACCTGAATTCTAGCCTCTGTTGTCCTTTCTTGGCAGAGAGGCTTATGGATCAAGGAACTCAGTCATTTTTACTGTGGAAGCAGGTGAACGCGTGTGGCTGTCAACAAATTTGTTTCTCCTTAAGAGAAGTTTTCATAAAGGAAAAGGGAAGGAGCCCAAGATTTCTAGACAAAGAAGAGGACAAAGGCTAAGATGTGCTTCCTTTTTTTTTTTCTTTGTTATTTTACTTAGAGCTGAGCTGAGGACTTGAATGGCAAGGCATTTCTTAGCTAAATAAAAAGGGCAAAGAGACTATCCTTTCACTTCTCAGGAACGCATTGCTTCCTAAAATCAACCTAACCCACGCAGCTGACTTTTACAATGGAGCCGCAGTAGGTTCTAAAGCGCCACCTGGTGGCGACCTTCCGCGCAGAGAACGGGAAAGGGGATTGCAGTTAAGATGTTTGATCCTAGCCGGGCTGATCCATGGCTTAGAAAACTCTTCAGGGAAAACGGTGGCATTAAGGACAGCAAAAGGTTTGATTCAGCCTGAGAAGTTCAGGGCTTTAAAAGCACTTGTGAGAATTTTTCCCCAGTGCACTAAAGAAACAGGTGATACAGAAACAGATAAGGACAACTGCTGGAAAAAGTAGGGGAGGAAGGGGTGGGAGTTCTAACCTCCCTACAGGCTCTGAAATACTTGGCCTTCTGGGTGACTGGGAGAGAGAAAGAAACAGTTCCACATACATGGCATTTTTCAATATATTTTTACAAATACTATTCACTTTTAAAAACATGCATTGGATTTATTGCAAAGTAATAATAGAACAACACAAGAATGGAGAAGCAAGCATCCAATATACTCTATTCCAACATGAAGGCTGTAGATGAGCTAATACAAGGGGGCGTGTTAGCGGAATGAGTAAGTGGGGTGGGGGAGGGGGGACAGGGTGTATGGCCCACCTCTTGGTGGGGGACACATTTATAAGAGGGACTTTATCTAACAAATGCAATCAGTGTAACCTAATTCTTTGTATCCTCAGTGAATCCCAAATAATTTTTTAAAAATGTATATAAAATAAAATTTAAAAAATTACATAACTGGCTTGGTGCCTGTAGCTCAACAGCTAGGGCACCAGCAATATACACCGGGGCTGGCAGGTTCAAAACCGGCCGAGGTCTGCCAAACAACAATGACAACAGGAACAACAACAAAATAGCTGGGCATTGTGGCAGGTGCCTGTAGTTCCAGCTACTTGGGAGGCTGAGGCAAGAGAATCACTTAAGCCCAAGAGTTTGAGGTTGCTGTGAACTATGACGCCACAGCATTCTACTGAGGGCAACATAGTGAGACTCTGTCTCAAAAAAAAATAATAATGGGTGGCGCCTGTGGCTCAAAGGAGTAGGGTGCCAGCCCCATATGGCAGAGGTGGGGGGTTAAAACCCAGCCCTGGCCAAAAATAATAATAATAATAACAACAAGAATAAAAGAGGTGGGGGGAAAATAAGTAACTTTGGAATGTCATTTAACTATGTACTTTAAAGGTAAAGAGTACACAATATTGTACTCTATTTAGTAAATTCGGTTTTTGTAAGGCTATAGTGATTTATGTACCATCTAGGGGTACACAAATAAGCAAATGTATTATGAGTAATAAGCATCATATTTTTTACTGTCAGGGAAAGGAATTAACAAATAAAAAAGGGAAAAGACAGAATGAACCCTGAGAGATGGAATGAAATTGGAGGTATTAAGATAGAGTCTCACTCTGTTGCCACAAGCTAGAGTGCGGAGGCATCGGCCTAGCTCACAGCAGCTTCAAACTCCTGGGCTCCAAACATCCTCCTGCCTCAGGCTCCTGGGTAGCTGGGACTGCAGGTATCCACCACAACACCTGCTAATTTTCTCTGTTAGGGGTAGATACAGGGTCTTGCTCTTACTCAGGCTGGTCTTGAATTCTTGAGCTCAACCAATCCACCTGTGCTGGGCCTTAAGTCATAGTTTTTAAGAGAGAAGAAACGAGAAAAGTAAAGATAGGAGTAAGTGTACACCTATGTATATTTCCTAGCCCTGCCTTCTGAGTGAAGAACCAATGACCGCTGCAGCAATAAGTATCTAGTGCCCAGATCTTTCTTTCTAAATATTATTCGTCAATAAAATGGTCCCAGGTCTACTTAAAGAGTTGGCTTAGTACATGACTGGGGCAGGGAAAGTACAGGATGAACTTGGGACATCTTGTGGTGCTTGCAAGGTGCTTGAGAAAATGATGGAGACATATTGAAATGATAGGAGCTAACTTGATGGGGCTCCTAGATCTGTGACAATTTGAACAACAAAATTAAAAAATGTTAGTAATGGATTATAACCCTCAGTGCACTGAGGAGGACGTGGCATCACTCATGTGATAGCCTCACCAAAACTGTATAACCGGGAGCAGCGTCTGTGGCTCAGTCAGTAAGGCGCCAGCCCCATATACCAAGGGTGGTGGGTTCAAACCCAGCCTTGGCCAAACTGCAACAAAAAAATAGCCAGGCGTGTGGCGGACGCCTGTGGTCCCCGCTACTCGGAAGGCTGAGGCAAGAGAATCCCCAAAGCCCAGGAGTTGGAGGTTGCTGTGAGCTGTGACACCACAGCACCCTATTGAGGGCAATAAAGTCAGACTCTGTCTCTACAAAAAAAATGTGTAACCGGAATGTAATCATGAGGAAGTGAAGACATACCCAAATGGAGGGATATTATACGAAATAGCTTCAAGTGTACCAAGGTGGTGAAAGATAAAGAAAAACTGCGACATAGTCCAAGTTTAAAAGAATTTAAAAAGTAAAAACTAAGCAAAAATTGTTCATGATTTACTATGTATAAGGCACGTTATTAGAGTGGCTGGACGCAGAGGCTCACACCTGGAACCCTAGGACTCTGGGAGGCCGAGTCAAGTGCATTGTCTGAGGTCAGCAGTTCGAGACCAGCCTGAGCCAGAGCAAGATCCCGTCTCTACTAAAAATAGAAAAACTAGCCAAGCACTGTGGCTGGTGTCTAAAGTCCCAGCTACTCAAGAGGCTGAGGCAAGAAGATCACTTAAGCCTAACAGTTTGAGGTCGCTGTGAGCTATGATGCCATGGCATTCTACCCAGGGCGACAGAGTAAGACTCTGTCTCAAAAAAACCAAAAAAAAAAAAAAAAACCCACACATTATCAGAACATAATTTCTCAGGAAAAATGTAGCCTGCACATTAGAGAACTTTGAACATAATATCAGTTCATTAATCAGAGAATTGTTTTCTATTAGCTAGAACCCAATAACTCACTTCTTACGTATCTCACATCTGTATCTTAGTTAACTCCTTAACTGGTTTATTCATTCATTGATTTTTTTTTTAATTAAAGCTCTATGGGCTAGGCTTCATGCTAGGAACACAACAATGAATACAGCAGCCATAATCTCTACCTTCAATGAGCTAAAAGTCACATGGAGATGTGATTAAAGAGTCAATTACAATATACTACAATAAGTGCGACAATGTGTTAAGCAATTTCAGGCAATAAAATATAATAGATAGCACAAACAATAGGGCCAGGTTGCCTGAGTTCAAATCTAGGCTTTACTACATGCTGTGCAACTATGGAAAAGTTACTTAGCTTCTCTGGGCCTCAACTGTCTCAATCGTACAATGAGAATACTAGTAGTACCTACATCATATAGTTGTTGTGAAAATTCAATGAGTCAGTTTTATAAGGTAATACTTAGAATGGTGCCTGGCACACAGGGATAAAAAGGGTTTCTAAGAAATGTATGAAAAAGGATAGTATTTAATATAAAATGTTTCAGAGCAAGTGGCACATAAGCTGAGACCCAAAAGGCAGAATGACCAGGCGTTGCCAGGGCCCAGAATTGAGACAGGGCAAAGAGATTTGCAAAACTGGAAGAAACAAATACAAGTGATGTGTGGTAAGAAATGAGAGTAGATAGAGAAAAAGGGACCAGATCCCACAGGGCCTTTTAAGCTGCGAGGAGTCTGGACCTCACCTTTAAGGCTAGGAGAAGCCATGACAATATTGCAGCAGGAGGATCATCTCAATTTGCCTATTAGAATGATCTCCAGGGTGGTGCCTGTGGCTCATCGAGTAGGGTGCCGGCCCCATATACCAAAGGTAGCAGGTTCAAACCCAGCCTTGGCCAAACTGCAACAATAGAAAAATAGCCCGGCATCATGGCAGGCGCCTATAGTCCCAGCTACTCAGGAGGCTGAGATGAGAGGATCACTTGAGCCTAAGAGTTTGAGGTTGTTATGAGCTATGATGCCAGGATACTCTACCCAGGTCAACAAAGTGAGACTCTTCAAAAAAAAAGAAGGCTCAGTTCCTGTGGCTGAAGTGGCTAGGGCGCCAGCCACATACATCTGAGCTGGCAGGTTCAAATCCAGCCTGGGCCCGCCAAACAACAATGACGGCTGCAACCAAAAAATACCCGGGTGTTGTGGTGGGTGCCTATAGTCCCAGCTACTTGGGAGGCGGAGGCAGGAGAATTGCTTGAGCCCAGGAGGTGGAGGTTGCTGTGAGTTGTGATGCCACGGCACTCTACCCAGGGTGACAGCCTCACTGAGGCTCTGTCTCAAAAATAAAATAAAATAGGCTCGGTGCCTGTGGCTCAACGGGCTAAGGCGCCAGCCACGTACATCTGAGCTGGAAGGTTCTAATCCAGCCTGGGCCCGCCAAACAACAATGACGGCTGCAACCAAAAAATGGCCAGGCGTTGTGGTGGACGCCTGTAGTCCCAGCTACTTGGGAGGTGGAGGCAAGAGACTCACTTGAGCCCAGGAATTGGAGGTTGCTATGAGCTGCGATGCCACAGCAGTCTATCCAGGGTGACAGCTTGAGGCTCTGTCTCAAAAAAAATAAAAATAAAAATAAAAAATAAAATAAAATATAACCTCAATGAATCCCCAACAATAAAATAAAAATAAAAATTAAATTAAATTAAATTAAAAAATAAAAAAGATTTTAAAATAATTTTTAAAAAGAAAGAAAAAGAAAAGAAAAGAAATACCTATTCAGATTTTTTTTCATCTTTAAATTTGATTGTGTTGGGGCCAGGCACATTGTCTCATGCCTGAAATCCTAGCACTCTGGGAGGCTGAGGCGGGTGGATTGCCTGAGCTCACGAGTTCAAGACCAGCCTGACCCAGAAAGAGACCTCCTCTCTTAAAAAAATAGCCGGGCATTATGGTGGATGCCTGTAGTCCCAGCTACTTAGGAGGCTGAGGCAAGAGAATTGCTTAAACCCAAGAGTTAGAGGTTGCTGTGAGCTGTGACGCCACAGCACTCTACCAAGGGGGACAAAGTGAGACTCTCAAAATAAATAAATAAATAAATAAATCAGGTCTGGCCCATTGGCCCGGCGTGGCCCTTGCCCACTGGCGTTGCTGGGTTGTTCCTGCTCAGCCCCAGCTGGTCCGCGCCATCTCTTTTCCTCTGCGCGTTAACTCTCACAAGTGCCTTCGCGAGGGGAGCCACAAGGACCTGCTGGTGAATCTCCACCCAGTCTGGAGGCGCCGGCGGCCTGCGCAGCCCCCTCAAGATCACAGATTCTGCTGGCTGTATTCTCTACTCCAAGGAGGATGCAACCCCGGGAAAATTGGCCTTGACCATTGAAGACGATGACATGTTTGAAGTGGGCTTGGAGAGCAAGGGAACAGGGCGATACCAGACCAACTCGTGATCCTAGTCGTGAAGCATGGAGTGGAGGTGAAAATGATGAAGAGAGGCTTGGCGTCTGTGGCTCAGCGGGCTAAGGCGCCAGCCACGTACACCTGAGCTGGCGGGTTCGAATCCAGCCCGGGCCCGCCAAACAACAATGACCGCTGCAACCAAAAAAATGGCCGGGCGTTGTGGCGGGCGCCTGTAGTCCCAGCTACCTGGGAGACGGAGGCAGGAGACTCGCTTGAGCCCAGGAATTGGAGGTTGCTGTGAGCTGTGATGCCACAGCACTCTACCCAGGATGACAGCTTGAGGCTCTGTCTCAAAAGAAAAAAAAAAGAAAATGATGAAGAGATTGCAGAAGTCGAGAAACTCAAACCATTAGAGGTGGAGCTACGTCCCCTAGAAGGACTTTCAGAATCTATCGTGAAGGATTTTGCCGACAAGGAGAAGAGAGAGAGGAGAGGCGTGATACTAATGAGTCAACACACACTCGAGTTCTGTACTTCAGCATCTTTTCCACGTTCTGCCTCATTGGACTAGCCACCTGGCAGGTCTACCTGCAGCGCTTCTCCAAGGCCAAACAGTTGACTGAGTAATGAATGAGGTGCAGTCTCCTCCTACCTGTATCTCAGCCAGCATAGCATCACTGCAATGTGCCCGGCTTAAGGCATCCTACCAATGGCGCCATCAAGGCACATTGGAGCTTTCTTTTCTTTTCTTTTTTTTTTTTCCAGCAGTTTTTGACCCTGCCACCTCTGGCATATGGGGCTGGCGCCCTACTCCTTTGAGCCACAGGCGCTGCCACATTGGAGCTTTCTTACCAGAACTATTCTCTTTTGTTTTAGGAGGACATGGGGTACCACCTATACAAGCCAATGAGGGACTTCTTTTTAACTTGGTAGGATTTGGACTGGTTTTGTAACAAACAATAGGACTATTA
Organism: Perodicticus potto; assembly: GCA_963574655.1. Classification (NCBI taxonomy): domain Eukaryota; kingdom Metazoa; phylum Chordata; class Mammalia; order Primates; family Lorisidae; genus Perodicticus; species Perodicticus potto. The sequence continues at coordinate 20,516 of CAUYRH010052971.1, forward strand.
TTAGAGTTACCTGTGACAAAAAATAGGGGTTCCCTAGATAATGCCAAAGTCAGCATTTGTACTGGGTTTCCTCATGTGATCTGTTAGAACCGTGTTTTCTTTCCTTTTCCCACTTCTCATCAGCGTGGGCTTCCACTTTCGTTCTTTTACCAAAATTTGTGTGACCATGTTGAACTTCTTTCATTCTGAGTGTCCTCTTTGGTTTTCTTAGGAAAACACCCTTAACTTTCTCTTGGCCCTTAGCTGAAATGTTGACATAGCTTCTTTTCATAATTTAATGTCTCTTAAAAAGGTGACGGATGGACACCTCATAAAAGTGAACTTTAAATTGTAGATAAATCTTAAAATTTCATTTTAGACAATTAAAATATTGGTGCAAAAAAAAAATCACTTCTCGGCCCTTTTGGCTAAGATCTAGTGTAAAATAATTAAATAAATAAATAAACAAATAAATGTGATTGTCTTTTTGTTATTGAGCTGTAAGAGTTCTTTATATATTCGTAATACATATAAGTTCTTATCAAATATATAATTTGCAAAAATTATCTCCCATTCTTTTGGGTTTTTTTTCACTTTCTTGAAAGGTGACATGCAAAACTTTTTCATTTCGATGCTGTCTGGGTTGTCTGCTTTTTAGTGCTATTGTTGCTTTTGTTTTTGGTATTATATCTAAGAAATTATTGACTAATCCAAAGTCACAAAGATTTATATCCGTTTTCTTCCAAGAGTTTTGTAGGTTTGATTTTTACATTTAGGTCTTTGATGAATTTTTTTTTTTTTTTTTTTGTAGAGACAAACTTTCACCTTATCGCCCTTGGTAGAGTGCTGTGGCGTCACACAGCTCACAGCAACCTCCAACTCCTGGGCTTAGGCGATTCTCTTGCCTCAGCCTCCTGAGTAGCTGGGACTACTGGCGCCTGCCACAACGCCCAACTATTTTTTGTTGTTGTTGTTATAGTTTGGCTGGGGCTGGGTTTGAACCCACCACCCTGGGTATGTCGGGTTGGCACCCTGCCCACTGAGCCATAGGCGCCGCCTGGTTTTTGATGAATTTTGAGTTAATTTTTGTTGTTGGAGTGAGGTAGGGGTCTAAATTTATTATTTAGATTATTGCTTATATCTAGTTGTCCCTCTTGAGGAGATTTTTTTTTTCTTTTTGAGACAGAGCCTCAAGCTGTCACCCTGGGTAGAGTGCTGTGGTATCACAGCTCACAGCAACCTCCAACTCCTGGGCTCAAGCGATTCTCCTGCCTCCACCTCCCAAGTAGCTGGGACTACAGGTGCCCGCCACAACGCCTAGCTATTTTTTGGTTGCAGCTGTCATTCTCATTTGGTGGGCCCGGGCTGGATTCGAACCTGCCAGCTCAGGTGTATGTGGCTAGCACTTTAGCTGCTTGAGCCACAGGCACTGAGCCTCTTGATGAGATTTTGATAGGAATGGTGTTGGATTCACTTCCAAGAAGGACTGGGAATGGAATGTAGGAAAGACCCTTAAGTAGTACTGTTAAGAAATAGCAAGGGAGCTCGGCGACTGTGGTTCAACGGGCTAACGCGCCAGCCATGCACACCTGAGCTGGCGGGTTTGGATCCAGCCCGGGCCCGCCAAACAACAATGACGGCTGCAACCAAAAAATTGGCCGGGCCTTGTGGCGAGCACCTATAGTCCCAGCTACTTGGGAGGCGGAGGCAGGAGACTCGCTTGAACCCAGGAATTGAAGGTTGCTGTGAGCTGTGATGCCACAGCACTCTACCCAGGGTGACAACTTGAGGCTCTGTCTCAAAAAAAAAAAAAGAAAGAAACAGGAAGGGAAAACTTTTATGCAAAGGAATTTCTCAAAGTGGCCAGACTGAGCAGAGAAAATCTGGGTGCCAGTGGTATCAGAGAATCTAAGGGCAGGAAAAGAAGGGAGAAGTTAACATCAAAATTGTGCGAGAAAACAGAGCATGGTGGCACGCACCTGTGGTCCCAGCTACGTGACACACTGAGCAGGACAATCACTTGAACCCTGGAGTTCAAGGCTGTAGTGAGCTCTGACTGGGGTACTGCACTCCAACCTGGGCCACTAAGTGAGGCCCCATCTTCTTAAAAAAAAATCATGCAAGAACTCAAGCAAAATAAAAACCAAGAGTAGCCATAGAGGGGTGGTCCTTGGAAAAAGAATGAGAGCAGAGTTTGTGCAAAGGATCACGAGTGGGGAGATGCTAATAAAGAGGTGGCAACTGTAGAAAAGTTTGTGAAGTAGTTTGACCATGATGGATATTACGAAAGCCTGAAGTAGAGCGACTGATATTTCTTGTGTATCTACTATGGATCAAGAGCTTTCATAAATGTCCTGCCATTTATTCTCTGTGGCTATAGCACTTCCTGTGTCTATATCACTTCCCTAGTGAACCAGTTTGACAACAGTAAAAATGGAAATTATACCTCATTCTCAGTGAGTGACCTTCTTCTTTCAGAGGGTCCCAAAACATTTTTTTTGTGTGTGAGATTTATTCTTGAGCTTTGCCATGACCGATTTCAAGATTCCTGGTCTGATCTATACTTTCCAGAATTAACTTCTCCCCTCTCATATTTAGCTGTCTTTTGTTTTCTGGTGGCTAATTTCATCCATAATTCTTTAGCCGGGATGAACACCGCTTCTGTGATCGAGTGAGTTTGACGGCCTGGTTTCAGAAATCTGCATAACCTCGAATAAACGTTTCTGTGCCCTTTTCTCTCTGGGTCCCGCTGTCTGTTGCTTCCTGTAACACACGGTACTTCACAGAGAATTCTGGCAGAGCCTCTCCTGCTTCTCCTTCCTAACATTAAACACACCTCGACATGAAGCTGAAACCAAGAAAAACTGGGTAAATTTTGTAACTCAGTTTTATCCATTGCCCACTTCTCCATTTCCTGAGGCCCCGCTGGCAGGTTTTTAAATGGGGCCAACTCTGATTACCTTTAGGCATATGGTACAGGGCTGATTTTCTGAACTTGTTTTAGCACAATAGGACATTCTAATTTCAAACACACACAAAAAAAACCATCATGCTTTCTTCACCTGCTCAAAGAAGTAGCCCCACCATCCCCATCTCCCTAAAAGCTTTCTGCAGCCCACTAAAAATATCCAATGTTGACAGATGCAAGTTATCAATACAGAGACTCAAGATCCCAGGGTGAGAAGTGGCCAGAGATGAAGTCTTGATAAACAGCTCAAATTGGCTCTTACTCCACAGGTGACACCTAGTTTATCTGGGTAATTGTAAAGGGCATTTTACAGCAAATCAATTAAATGAAAATCTTTTAAACCCTTTTTAAATGGGGGAGAAAGGAGAGGATGGAGGGGGCCAACCTTTGTAAGCTAACAGGTGATTTTAATTGGAACCAGCAGCGTTATACCCTGTTTTTGACCCATTCGCTAAAGGCAGAAAAAGAAATCAATAAATTTCCATCAGCATTTGCCCTCCTGGAGTCGTATAAGTAGAATGGAGACACGAACCCCAGTTAATGGCTTCATCAAGCACCTCACTGATTCTCTAACAGAATTAAATAGGTTGCAGGTCTCTCACCGATGTCCTCTACATTGAGATTCAAAATGCCCAGTCTCCAGGACGCTCCAAGGGGCCACCCTCTTCATTCCAAGCGTACACCCCCCAGGCTTGACCGTGACGGACCGCCCAAAGCAGTCCTGTCTCAGAGATGTGAATCCACACACTGACCCTTTATTAAAAGCAAAACACAGGAGCTCCAAGTTTTACTCCTGGAAATAGATCTATAGAGAAGCCACAGGGCCTAACAGTTGAGCAGCTTGATTTCAGCCACAGATTAGTTGTGTAACTCAGGTAAATTACTTAACCTTTCTAATCTGCTGTTTCCTCGTCTTTATATGGGGAAATAATGATGCCAACCCCCTGCCTCCTTGGGCTGTTGTAAGATTAAATGTTGTGTCCGTATATTTATAGGTCCGTGCAAAGATTGGAACAGGCAGTTTACAACAGAAAAAATTAAAATGGAATCCAACGTGGGAGAGGATACACTACCTCACTCAGATAAGCACAATTCAGAATAAAAGTATACTGAGACGCTGCTTTCATCTGTCCGATCAGCAAAAATCCCAAAGTTTGAGAGTATGTTCAATGAAGTGGTAGGGAAACAACATTGGTGGGGGTCTTAAAACAGCGTTAGCCTGTTCGAATGGAATTTGTAACTACCTAGAAAAATTACCCTTTGCCCCAGAAATCTCACTACTAGGAATCTATTCCAAGATGCACAAGCAAAAATTCAAAATGACTTTCACACAAGGCTAATCTCGGCCAGATGCGGTGGCTCGCACCTATAATCCTAAACAGTCGGGAAAGCTGAGGCCGGTGGACTGCCTGAGCTCAGGAGTTGGAGACCAGCCTGAGCAAGAGTGAGCTATAAGTAATAGAAATAGACTCCGTCTTACAACAAACACATTTGCACTAGAATATTTATTGCAGCTCAATTCATAATTGCCAAGTGGTAGAAGCAATCTAAGTGCCCATCAACCCATGAGTGGATCAACAAACTGTGGTATAAGTATACCATGGAATATTATTCAGCCATTAAAAAAAGGTGGAGACTGGGTGGTGCCTGTGGCTCAAAGGAGTAGGGCACCAGCCCCACATACCGGAGGTGGCGGTACCTGGCCAAAAACTGCAAAAAAAAAAAAAAAAAAGGTGGAGAACTTACATCTTTTGCATTTACCTGGATGGAGTTGAAATACATTCTCCTTAGTAAAGTATCAAAAGAATGGAAAAATAAATATCCAGTGTACTCCACACTAATATGAAATCAATATATAAATAATTACATGTTCCTAAAAACAATAAAACACTATTATAGTGTAGTTTGGGGGGGGTAGAGGAAGCAGGAGGGGAGAGTGGGGAGGGCGATTGGCGGACGGAGGGAGGGCATGAGGCGAGATCTCACCTAATGTGCACATTTGAGGGTGTATAACATGCCCCCTGGGTGGGGGGCTCGTCTACAAATGGAACTTTACCCTGAAAGTGAGAACAATGTAACCTAAATATTATACCCCCATATTAATTTGAATAAAGTTTTTTTTAAAAAGATAAGAAGATAAAGCCAGGAAAAAAGAAAGAAAGAGACACCGGATGACTTCAAAGGAAAAAACAACCTGTCATGCAAAGTAACTTGTTAGGAGTGTAACTTCAAACAAAAATCCCATTCGGCACATTGTCACAGGATTAAAAGATGTGCTCGACAATCACACTTCGGGGACAGCCCTTTAGGGAGGGCAGTTAGGGCACTGTTTTGGTTATCTACAGCAGCATAACAAATGACCACAAAACTTAGGGGCTTAAAACAAAAGCAATATACTATTTCTCACAATAGTGTGGGGGTTGGCTGGAAGTTCTTCTGGGGGTTTCTTCTGGACTCACTTGTGTGACAACATTTAGCTGGAGATAGGGGCTGGGCCCGGCCGGGAAAGCTGTGAAGACTAGGTCCTTCTCACCACCTGGTTGTTTTATCCTCCAGGAGGCTAAACTGGGCTTCTTCCCAGACAGGAGAGTCCTTGTTTCTGTCGCCCAAGGCAGTCGACAGAGAAGCGGATGAGAGATCAAGACTTTTACTTTTATTTACAGAAAAGCCAGCAATTCTGGAGAGCAGTGGGGATATCTCCCCAAAGAACCACTCTGTCCTCCTGGTTCCCTTTGTTACTTTTATTCTCACAGTCAAAGTCAACATCAGCTATGTTATTAATCATCATAGTGTAAACAGTTTCCTCCTCGTAAGTTACAAAGGTTCCACAGTATCTTCCTATCTGAAAGTGTCTTCAAAGCATTTTTACTCTAGACTAAATTTATAGTTAGTCAGCACTTCACTGGTGCACAGAGTGTCCTGGGTCCTTGACTGGTACCATGGAGACCTTTACCCCCAACTTACCTATGACAGTAGCGTTGGAAGTGAATGAACAATCTCCAGACGTCAGCACTTGGCTCATCCGGCCTTGTCAGCGCCTTGTGTGAAATGGCTGTTCAGATTAATAGAGTGTGGTAACAGCCTCACACAGATGGGAAATGCTGTAAGGCTATACAACATCCCTTCTACTACATTCTGCTGATCAAAAAACATGAACAGGACATCCCGGATTCAAGATGGAAGGTTTCAGACTCCACCTCCTAATTGGAAAGGTCACAAATGATCCGTGTCTGTTTTTAACCTGCTCAAGTGCTGTGATTATTTGCAGCTCTCTCCATCAAGAAGTAGACCCCTTGGCCAGGTAGCGGCTCACACCTGCAATCCTAGCACTTTGGGAGGCTGAGGTGGGAGGATTGCTTGAGCTCGAGGGTTTGAGACCAGCCTGAGCAAGAGCAAGACTCCATCTCTACTAAAAATAGAAAAATAGGTGGACGTGTGGCAGGTGCCTGCAGTCCCAGCTACTTGGGAGGCTGAGGCAAGGGGATCGCTTGAGCCTCAGTTTAAGGATGTTGTGACACCTCGACACTCTACTCAGAGTGACAGAGTGAGACTCTGTCTCAAAAAAAATAAGTGGACCCCATGAATCTGGACTGGCCTTGTGACATGTTTTGAATGATAGAATGCTGGAGAAGACATGGGCTACAGCATCTGAAAGGTCTTCTTGGAACACTGTTTTTGTCCTACGAAGAAGCCCATCCTGGACTCCAGGAGGAGGCAGGCAAAGGTGGAAAGAAAGCCATGCCAGGCTCCCCCCTGAGCTGTTTCCAGTCAACTTTCCCCCTAAAGGCAGCTCCATGAATCGAGCCCACCAAGGCCAAAGTATCATGAGACATAATATAGTGTTGTTTTGGGACAGAGTATCTTTGGATAGTTTGTTACATATCCAATAGGCGACTGCCTGGGAGCTCTCAGCATGGGGAGTTGTCTCTGAGTTGTCATTGACATGATTGCTCCTAAGGTCTCTTCGCTTCACGATTGCCAAGTTTGAGTTTGAGTCGAGAGGCTAGTTCTTAATCAATCAGTTATGGCCAGAAGGTGAGGAGCCAAGTCACTTAGCACAGACAGGGGTCCTGTGAGTCATCCAAGTTGATATATCCCGTCACCTCCACACTATGTCCCAGCGAGTTTGCTCTCTCTGCCTTTGACTTCCAAAAGCCCCGCTCATTTCTCCTTAGCCTTAGTAACATTAACCTTTCATCTTTTCGGTGGTGCGTTCTGACAGGTGTGAGGTGCTGTCTCATTGGGCTTTTAATTTGCATCCCCCACGGATGTTGAGCAGCTTTCTGTGTATCCGTTGGTCATTTTGTATGTGTCTATTCAGGTCCTTTGCCCATTTTGAAATTGGGAACTCTTGTCCGCTGATGGTGAGAATGTAGCTTTGTACAGCCATTATGGAAAACAGTATGCGGGTTCTTCCGAAAACTGAAAATAAAATTATCATGTCACTGTTTCAGCAAGCCCGCCTGGGCTGGCATGACACTCAGTGTGTCTAAAAGCTATCTGTATCTCTGTCGTGGGATTCACCATAGCTAAGATGTGGAATCAAACTATGGGCTCGTCATGGATGAGAGGATAAATAAAATGGGAATATTATTAGCGTTTAAAAAGAAGAAAATTCGGCTCAGCGCCTGTGGCTCAACGGGCTAAGGCGCCAGCCACGTACACCTGAGATGGCGGGTTCGAATCCAGCCCGGGCCCGCCAAACAACAATGACGGCTACAACCAAAAAAGGGCCGGGCGTTGTGGCGGGCGCCTGTAGTCCCAGCTACTTGGGAGGCAGAGGCAGGAGACTCGCTTGAGCCCAGGATTTGGAGGTTGCTGTGAGCTGTGATGTCACGGCCCATCCAGGGTGACAGCTTGAGGCTCTGTCTCAAAAAAAAAAATAAATAAATAAAAAGAAGAAAATTCTGTCATTTGCAACAGGATGGAAGAATCTGGAGGGCAATATGCTAATTGAAATAAACCCATCACAAAAAGACAAAAGTGGCATATTTTCACTTATTTGTGGAACCAAAAACAACCAAACTCAGGGCCGAGAGTAGAATGGTGATTACCAGAGGCTAGGGGAAGGGGGAATGTGAAGATGTAGGTCAAAGGTTACAAAGTTGCAGTTAAACAGAACTGCAATAAAGAACTATTTAAGGTGGTATGTTAATTAGCTCGGTTTGATCATTCCACACTACGTACATATATTGTGATTATATACTACTATAATCTGTTAAAATTAATCAATTATTTAAAGAAAGGACCAGCCTAAGTAGGGTGTTTCTCCTTCCTTGATTCCTTTTTTTTTTTCTTTGAGACAGAGTCTCACTCTGTTGCCCTGGGTACAGCACAGTGGCATCATAGCTCACAGCAACCTTGAACTCTTGAGCTTAAGCAATCCTCTTGCCTCAGCCTCTCAAGTAGCTGGGACCACAGGCAACCATCACAACACCTGGCTAATTTTTCTATTTTTAGTAGAGATGGGCGTCTCACTCTTGCTCAGGCTGGTCTTAACTCCTGAGCTCAAGCAGTTCTCCCACCTCAGCCTCCTAGAGGAGGTCTATAATCCTACTAGGATTACAGGCATGAGCCACCACCCACTCCTGTATTTCTTTTATTATTATTTTTTTATTATGGGTTAATAGGAGGGTGCATACAATCAGGTGACATTATTTGCATTTGTAAGGTAAAGTCCAAAGTCTGAGTTGTAGCTTAATTCCCTAGAACACAAATGAAAAGGGCCAAAATGTGGAGGGGGGGAGTGGAGTTAGCCAAAACTTTAAACAGAACAAAAGTCTACTAAATAAAGAATATGTATAGGCTCGGTGCCCCTGGCACAGTGGTTACAGCGCCTACCACATACACTGAGGCTGGCGGGTTCGAACCCAGCCCTGGCCAGCTAAGCAACAATGACAACTGCAACAGAAAAATAGCCGGGGCTCGGCGCCTGTGGCTCAACAGGCTAAGGCGCCAGCCACGTACACTTGAGCTGGTGGGTTCGAATCCAGCCCGGGCCCGCCAAACGACAATGACGGCTGCAACCAAAAAAAAAAAAAAAATAGCCAGGCATTGTGGCGGGCGCCTGTAGTCCCAGCTACTTGGGAGGCGGAGGCAGGAGACTCGCTTGAGCCCAGGAATTAGAGGTTGCTGCGAGCTGTGATGCCACGGCACTCTACCCAGGGTGACAGCTTGAGGCTTTGTCTCAAAAAAAAAAAAAGAAAGAAAGAAAAATAGCCGGGTGTTGTGGCAGGTGCCTGTAGTCCCAGCTATTTAGGAGGCTGAGGCAAGAGAATCACTTAAGCCCAGGAGTTGGAGGTTGCTGTGAGCTGTGACGTCACAGCACGCTAGTGAGGCTGACATAGTGAGACTCCATCTCAAAAAAAAAGTATTAATAATTTAAATTACAAGATTTCTGATGTGTGCCAGGTAGGCAGTGGTGACAGATGTGATGAAATCTACCCGTCCTCACTTCCAGAGCTGAGGATGATTTTGTCCTTCCTGCAGGCCCCACAGCTCATCAATATCATACCCAACACACGTGTCTGTGGAACATGATCTGTTCTGGGAATTCCTCATTTACAGATTCCACTAGGGTAACATTTACTGGCACATGGAAACAGTTCTGCACAGCGTTTAATACTATGAATTAAAGAGTCAGACAGACTAGTCTCCTCGTTTACAAAATGCGAATAAAATGCAGCCTAACGCATAGCAGTATGGTAGGATCAAAGGGAAGAAAGTGCGTGCAGGAGTTAGCACGGTTGGCAAATAGCAGGTGCTTGATAAATGTTTATGATTAATAAGAAACGAGGAACTGCTTCAAGTCTGGAAACAAGGCTCACTCATCTTTGTACCCTCAGAATCTACATTGCTGCCCCTCACCTTTTATGGGGTTCAATAAATGTTCACTGAATAGTCAGGGTATCGGGGGTCAGGGAGCATGAAGACAGCCAGCAGTAAAGTCATTTGCCCAAAGTCATCATGCCACATGGCCATTTGAAGCAGAGTTTATAAATCCCCACAGTGTGGGTGCCCTTTAAGCCTCTGGCTTCCTAAGCGTTTAGATCATACCTGACTGAGCATAAGTCTCAGGGAGAAAGATTCAATCAAAGTCCCCAGCCTGATTCTATTCCAGCCAGAGCCGAGTGTCTGTCTCCCCTTTTCCCTGGGCCTGTCACAATCTCCACAAATAGGCTTTTAAATTAAGTAGTGATTTGGAATGTAAGTGAGTGCATTTAAGATGATAAGAGACGGAGCGATCCTAATGGCTGAAATATTTGTCATATCACAAGTAAACGGAGTGTTTCGGGGAGTCACTAATATAACTAATTTTTTCCAAATCCTCCTCTGCTCTGTGTGAGCAGATGAGGTCAGTGCGGGTTGAGGCAGCCTGGAGTGAGCAGCTGCCGGGGGACTGAAGAGAATACTGATGGATGGCGGAGGCGCCCAGACCGTTTGCCTTGGGAAACCAGAGCCCGATTGTTCAAATTAAGCTGTGGCTGCCCAACAACCTGCGGCAGGTTGCTGCAAATGAAAAGGTGGGGGGAATGAATGTCCAACCCGGACGGCCTCCCTCCTGGGAGCAGAGATGTGCTGTTGGGAAGGGCGCCTGAAGGGAACTGGGAAGTGGTTTAATGCAGCGCCCTTCTCCTCACTCCCACCTCTGCATTCTTGAGACTCCTCTGCAACAAAACCAAATCCTCACTCTGGGAGGCGGATGTGGGTGGGTGGCTTGAGTTCACGAGTTCGAGACCCTGCTCTTTTCTGTTTCTAAAAATAGAAAAATTAGGGGCTCGGCGCCTGTGGCTCAAGCGGCTAAGACACCAGCCACATACACTTGAGCTGGCGGGTTCGAATCCAGCCTGGGCCTGCCAAACAACAATGATGGCTGCAACCAAAAAATAGCCGGGCGTTGTGGCGGGCGCCTGTAATCCCAGCTGCTTGGAAGGCTGAGGCAGGAAAATTGCTTGAGCCCAGGAGTTGGAGGTTGATGTGAGCTGTGATGCCACAGCACTCTACCCAGGGTGATAGCTTGAGGCTCCATCTCAAAAAAAAAAAAAGAATAATAATAATAATAATAATGGAGATATAATCCAACAGGGAGTGGCACCAACCTGCCTTAACCTACATGTAGAGTACATGGTTTTCTTTTTTCTTTTCTTTCTTTCTTTATTTATTTAATTTATTTATTTTTTTGAGACAGAGTCTCATTATATCACCCACGGTAGAGTGCTGTGGCATCACAGCTCATGGCAACCTCACTCTTGGGCCTAAGCGAGTCTCTTGCCTCAGCCTCCCTAGTAGTTGGGACTACAGGTGCCCAACACAACACCTGGCTATTTTTGTTTGTTTGTTTGTTCAGCAGGCACGGGCTGGGTTTGAACCCACCAGCCCTGGTCAAGTGCCTGGCGCCCTAACCACTGAGCTATGGGCACCAAGCCTTTTCTTTTTTATTTATTTATTTATTTATTTATTTATTTATTTATTTATTTATTTATTTATTTTGAGACAGAGCCTCAAGCTGTCACCCTGGGTAGAGTGCTGTGACATCACAGCTCACAGCAACCTCCAATTCCTGGGCTCAAGTGATTCTCCTGCCTCCGCCTCCCAAGTAGCTGGGACCACAGGCGCCCGCCACAGTAGCTGGCTATTTTTTGGTTGCAGCCATCATTGTTGTTTGGCAGGCCCAGGCTAGATTCAAACCTGCCAACTCAGGGATATGTGGCTGGCACCTTAGCTGCTTGAGCCATAGGCGCCAAGCCTATTTATTTATTTTTAGAGACAGAGTCTCACTTTGCCACCCTTGGTAGAGTGCTGTGGCATCACAGCTCACAGCAACCTCCAGCTCTTGGGCTTAGGCGATTCTCTTGCCTCAGCCTCCTGAGTGGCTGAGACCACAGGCACCTACCACAACGCCCGGCTATTTTTTGTTGCAGTTTGGTCGGGCCGGGTTTGAACCCGCCACCCTTGGTATATAGGGCCAGTGCCCTACTCACTGAGGCACAGGTGCTGCCCTCTTTTATTTTTTATTTATTTATTTTTTATTTTTGCAATTTTTGGCTGGGGCCGGGTTTGAACCCGCCACCTCCAGTATATGGGGCTGGTGCCCTAATCCTTTGAGCCACAGGCGCCTCCCCCCCACCTTTTATTTTTTAATTTGACAGAGTCTTACTCTGTTACCCTGGGTAGAGTGCCATGGTGTCATAGCTCACAGCAACCTCAAACTTTTGGGCTCAAGTGATCATCTTGTCTCAGATTTCCGAGTACCTAGGACTATAGGCACCCACCACAATGCCCAGCTAGTTTTTCTACTTTTATAGAGATTGAATTGCCCTCACTCTGGCTCAGGCTAGTCTCAAACTCCTGAAGCTCAAACAACCCACCCACCTTGGCTTCCTAGAGTGCCATGATGACAGGTGTGAGCCACCGTGCATCATCTTACCATGTTTTTCTTTTTAAATACCAGGTGCTTTGAGCTTGGCTCCTGTGGCTCAACGGGCTAAGGCGCCAGCCACGTACACCTGAGCTGGCGGGTTCAAATTTAGCCCGGGCCCGCCAAATAACAATGACGGCTGCAACCAAAAACTGGCCGGGCGTTGTGGCGGGTGCCTGTAGTCCCAGCTACTTGGGAGGCGGAGGCAGGAGACTCGCTTGAGCCCAGGAATTGGAGGTTGTTGTGAGCTGTGATGCCACAGCACTCTATCCAGGGTGACAGCTTGAGGCTCTGTCTCAAAAAAAATACCAGGTGCTTTGGGAGCAAGGCACAATTGTAAGAGCGACTATACCCAACAAATACAATCAGTGTAACCTGGTTTCTTGTACCCTCAGTGAGTCCCCAACAATAATAATAAAATACCAGGTGCTTTCTCAGCATTGATTTGAATTGTCAAAATCTCTACTTGCTGGCCAAGCCTGGTGTCTCACTCCTATAATCCTAGCACTCTGGGAGGCTGGGGTGGGGGGGTAGATTGCCTGAGCTTACAGGTTGGAGACCAGTCTGAGGAAGAGCGAGACCACCACCCCCACCTCTAGAAATAACCGGGCATTGTGGTGGGCATCTGTAGTCCCAGCTACTTGGGAGGCTGAGGCAAGAGAAGCATTTGAGCCCAAGAGTTTGAGGTTGCTATGAGCTATGATACCAAGGCACTCTACCGGGGTGACAAAGTGAGACTTTGTCTCAAAAAAAAACTCTCTGTGTTAGGAAGTTAGTCTTTGTTGTATTTTGTTGTTGTTGTTTTGTTTTTTTTGAGACAGAGTCTCACTGTGTTGCCCCCAGTAGAGCGCTGTGCCATCACAGCTCACAGCAACTTTAAACTCTTGGTCTCAAGCAATTCTCTGGTCTCAGCCTCCAAGTAGCAGGAACTATAGTTGCCCACCACAACACCCAGCTATTTCTAGAGACGGGGTCTTGCTCTTGCTCAGGTTGGTCTTGAACTCCTGAGCTCAGGTGATCACCCACCTTGGCCCCCCAGAGTGCTAGGATTACAGATGTGAGCCACCTCACCCGGCCTTCCCCTTTTAAAGATGAAGAAAATGAAGGCTACAGACAAAAAGGGGTAGAGCCAGGGGTTTTTGACCTGAAGGCTAACTTCAGAATTAGAGCTCAGTGGTGGAACCATCCTCTAGCCGTCACATGGATACTTCGTGGTTATATTCTTGGCTGTTGCTGGCCTTGAGTGGTAAACAGGGAAAGGGATGCTTGACATCTTATAGCACAGAAGTCAGTAAAGCACATCAAAGAAACTTGTGCATCTCACTTGACTCCTGAATATCTTCCAGACATTCGTGTAGGTGAAAAACTTTCCATAATTAACTATATTGTGCAAAAATAATAAAGTTGTTTATTTGCCCAGTTTTAAAATACAGTGAATTTTCCTAGAATGCAAATACCCTGTACAATGAGAGATGAAAGTAGTTTGTTTAGTTTGAGACTTCGCCAAGATTTACTCACCATTTCCGAAAACGTGTCGATAACACTTCCAGTGATGGCTGAGCTAGCAAAGCAAAACATCGGCCTGAATCCATCTGCATTTATATGACTCTGCAGAAGGAATGAGAATCTCAGTAATTATTTACATCTCCTAGTTTAACTGAACTTGAGCATTTAGCTATTGAAACATACATTATTTTATTGCAAGCTTTTAAAAATTCTCCTCCAGATCTATAATTAGAACATCATATAGAATATTTTGAAAACTATCATATAACAGTTTATGTATGAATTTCACTTCAGAATAGTAAAGAGAATGCTATATACTATTTGTTATAAGAAGGAAGTTTGAATTCTAATAGGGCCAGATACGGTGCCTCACAACTGTTAAGTAATCCTCTTCAGAGGCTGAGGCAGGAAGATCACTTGAGCCCAGCAGTTCCAGTCTAGCCTAAGCAAAAAAGTGAAACCTTGTCTCTACAAAAAATAAAAATATTAACTGGGTGTGGTGGTGCATGCCTGTAGTCCTAGTTGCTTGACAGGGGAGACAGGAGTATCTCTTTGAGCCCAGGAGTTCAAGGCTGCAGTGAGCAGTGAGCTGTGATCATGTCATTGCATTCCAGCCTGAGTGGCAGAGCAAGACCCTGGCTCTAAAAAAGAAAGAAAGAAAGGAAAAAAACAAAAAAAAAGACTCAAGGGGAAAGTGGTTCGAGTCTGTAATCCCAGTGCTCTGGGAGGCTAAGGTGGGAGGGTCACTTGAGCCCAAGAGTTCAAGGTTGCAGTGAGCAGGGTCACTTGAGCCCAGGAGTTCAAGATTGCTGTGATGATGCCTCATGTGGCACCATTGCACTCTGCCCAGAGCAACAGAGTATTAATCTGGGGTGGGGCGGGGGTGGGGGGGACAAAAAAGTGAGGAAGAAGGAAAGAAAGAAAAAGAACAAGAAAAGAAAAATGAGAAAACTGTAAGAAGATTGTGTGCTGGTTAATCTAACGTGTCAACTTGACGGGGTCATGAGGTGCTCGGGTATTTGACATAACTTCTCTAGAAGTGTTTATGAGGATGCTTCCAGATGAAACTAGCATTTAAGTAGGTGCTGGCTATTTTTAGTAGACATAGGGTCTCTTTCTTGCTCAGGCTGGTCTCAAACTCCTGAGCTCAAGAAATCCACCCATCTCAGCCTCCCAGAGTGCTAGGATTATAGGTGTGAGCTACCAGGCTCAGCTTAAAGCATTTTTCAAAGGGAAAACTTGCTGAAATTTACACAGTTGGAGAATATGGGCCCCAAATTCTGGAGCTCTGATTCCTGCTCCATGAGTCTCACAGAGGCAGGGCTTAGAGGAGGGGGGTGTGTGAGAATGAAGAAGACACAGCCTTCACTTCCAAAGATCTCACTGCCCAGAGGGAAGCAGCCAGGAACACAGACATCTCCAAAATGTTTAAAGCGCTGTCTCTATTAGAGGTGCAAAGTATACTTACACATAAGCAACACTGGGGGAGGGGGGCACCAACTTTGCCTAGGAGAGTTCTAAGAGAAGGACTATTTCTTCTGGCTTTTGAGAAATAGATCACCAGGTGCAGAGAAAGGAGAAAGCCACTTTAGGTCCACAAACTCCCTTCTGAGTAATTTGTTTCCCCTGGGCCCTGCCTACTTCTGTTCCCTCCAGGCTATCTCTGATAAGGACATCTTGCAACACTTTTTACTATTTTCATTTCCATCATTTCCTTTGAATGGTGAGTGTCTATGTTTATTTGCATCAGACCTCTTCCTTCATCCTGGTCTTTGCTGGCAGTTTGTCATGGATAGGTTTTTTTGTTTGTTTGTTTTGTTTTTTTTTTGAGACAGAGCCTCAAGCTGTCACCCTGGGTAGAGTGCTGTGGCATCACAGCTCACAGCAACCTCCAATTCCTGGGCTCAAGTGAGTCTCTTGCCTTCCGCCTCCCAAGTAGCTGGGAATACAGGCGCCCGCCACAACGCCCGGCCATTTTTTGGTCGCAGCTGTCATTGTTGTTTGGCAGGTCCGGGCTGGATTCGAACCCGCTAGCTTAGGTGTACATGGCTGGCGCCTTAGCCCGTTGAGCCACAGGCCCTGAGCCACGGATAGGTTTATATCTCAGCAAATTTATCCTTAATAGGGGCATTATATCAAAACCCAGTTTTTTGGTTTTTTTTTTTAGACAGAGTCTCAGTTTGTTGCCCTCAGTAGAGTACAATGGTATCACAGCTCACAGCAACCTCCAGCTCTTGGGCTAGGGCAATTCTCTTGCTTCAGCCTCCTGAATACCTGGGATACAGATGCCCACCACAACGCCCAGCTATTTGTTGCAGTTGCCACTGCTGTTTTAGCTGGCCAGGGCTGGGTTTGAACCTGTCACCCTCGGTATATGGGGCTGGCACCCTACCCACTGAGCCACAGTTGCCGCCCTTTATTTTTATCTTTTTGGACAAAGTCTCACTCTGTTGTCCTGGATAGAGTGCTATGGCGTCATAGTTCACAGCAAACGCAAACTCCCGGGCTCAAGCAATCCTCTTGCCTCAGCCTCCCTGAGTAGCTGGGATTACAGTCGTGTGCCGCCATGTCCTGCTCAAAACCCAATTTGTTAAAGAATGTCTATAAAAAGCCCAAAGGTAACATCATACCTTATACAAAAATATTAAATGCTTTTCTCCTAAGATTGGAAACAAGGTAAAGAAAACCACTCACCATTTCAGTCAACATTTTACTGATGGTCCTGGCCAAGGCAATAAAAAAAGAAAAAGGAAGAAATAAGCCATTTGCTATACTTTGAATATTTGTCCCCTCCAAAACTCATGTTGAAATTTAATTCCCAAAGTAGCAGTGTGGAGAAGTGGGCCCTTTAAGGGATGATTAGATGGCAGAGCATGAAGTGCAGTGGTTCACACCTGTAATACCAGCACTCTGTGAGGCTGAGGCAGGTGGATTGCCTGAGCAAGAGCAAGACCCCATCTCTACTAAAAATAGAAAAACTAGCTGGGGGTAGTGGCGGGCACCTGTAGTCCCAGCTACCTGGGAGGCTGAGGCCAGAGGATTGCTTGAGCTCAATAGTTTGAGGTTCCTGTGAACTATGACATCATAGCACTCAAACCCAGGGCAACTGAGTGAAACTGTTTGAAGAAAAAAAAGAGAGAGATGGCTCATCGCCTGTGGCTCAAGTGGCTAAGGTGCCAGCCACGTACACCTGAGCTGGCAGGTTCGAATCCAGCCCGAGGCCGCCAAATAACAATGACGGCTGCAACCAAAAACTGGCCGGGCATTGTGATGGGCGCCTGTGGTCCCAGCTACTTGGGAGGCAGAGGCAGGAGACTCGCTTGAGTCCAAGAATTGGAGGTTACTGTGAGCTGTGATGCCACAGCACTCTATCCAGGGTGACAGCTTGAGGCTCTGTCTCAAAAAAAAAAGAGAGAGAGAGAGAGAGGTTACTAAATCTAACTGTTCCAGTTATCTACCTCTGTGTAACAAACTCAGATAAAACAATAACATTTATTTCGCTCATGACCTTGGGAGTATTTATTTCGTTCATGACCTTGAGAGTATTTATTTTGCTCATGAACCTGGAGTTAACTGGGCTCAGCTGGACAGTCCTCACTCAGGGTGAGGAGTGAAGATACAAACAGCTGGAGTCTTCTCCAAGGTGTCCTCATTCATATGTCTGTGCCCAGGCCAGGACCCAAAGACCTGGGGGCTGGCACAGCTGAAGCTCCATGAGAATATCTCTCTTCATGTGGTCTTTCTAAACACAGGCCTCAGAAGGACCAGACTCCCTCTAAGGCAGCTGAAGACTCCTACAGTGAATACTTAGCTATTCAGAGAATTAGAAGCAGCACGACTTTTAAGGGTTCAATCCAGGGTGGTGCCTATGGCTCAAAGGAGTAGGGCGCCAGCTCCATATACCAGAGGTGGTGGGTTCAAACCTGGCCAGCCAAAAACTGCAAAAAAAAAAGTTCAATCCAGTCACCAAGAAGAATTAGATTCTGTATCTTCATGAAAGGAGCATCAAAAAAATTGCAGACATGTTTTAAAACCACCATATGAATCAAAGAAGTGAAGGAGCCTAAAATAAAAGTCACTCTTACTCTAAAAGAAAGTGCGGTACAGCTCAGGGCCTGTGGCTCAACGGGCTAAGGCGCCAGCCACAAACACCTGAGCTAGCGGGTTCAAATCCAGCCTGGGGCCGCCAAACAACAATGCTGGCTGCAACCAAAAAATGGCTGGGCATTATGGCGGGCGCCTGTAGTCCCAGCTACTTGGGAGGCAGAGGCAGGAGACTCGCTTGAGCCCAGGAATTGCTGTGAGCTGTGATGCCACAACACTCTATCTAGGGTGACAGCTTGAGGCTCTGTCTCAAAAAAAAACAAAGCTAAAAAGAAAAAGAAACTGTGGTACGATAAGAAAGCTTCTAGGGGCTCGGCACCTGTGGCTCAATGGGCTAAGGCGCCAGTCATGTACACCTGAGCTCGTGGGTTCGAATCCAGCCCAGACCCGCCAAACAACAATGGTGGCTGCAACCAAAAAATGGCCAGGTGTTGTGGCGGGAGCCTATAGTCCCAGCTACTTGAGAGGCAGAGGCAGGAGACTCGCTTGAGCCCAGGAATTGGAGGTTGCTGTGAGCTGTGATGCCATGGCACTCTACCCAGGGTGGCAGCTTGAGGCTCTGTCTCAAAAAAAAATGAAAAAAGAAAGCTTCTAGGACAGGTGCAGTGGCTCACACCTGTTATCCTCTCACTCTGGGATTGCTTGAGCTCAGGAGCTCGAGACCAGCCTGAGCAAAAGCGAGACCCATCTCTAAAAATATCCAGGTGTTGTGGTGGGTGGCTGTAGTCCCAGCTACTCAGGAGGCTGAGGCAAGGGGATCTCTTCAGCCCAATAGTTTGGGGTTGCTGTTAGCTGTGATGCCAGGGAACTCTACCAGGGTGACTGAGACTTTTTTTTTCTTTATAGCCTTTGTATTAACCTGGATAGAAGTGGAACACATTATTCTTAGTAAAGCATCACAAGAATGGAGAAACATGAATCCCATGTACTCAATTTTGATATGAGGACAATTAATGACAATGAATGACATGGGGGGGGTGAGGGAAGGGGAGAGTAGAGAGAGAAAAAATGAGGGAGGGGTGAGGAAAGGAAGAGCAGAGAGAGGGTAGGAGCAAGGGGGGTGGGGTCTTGGTGTGTGCCACACCTTTTGGGGGCAAAACACGATTGTAAGAGGGACTTTACCTAACAAAAGCAATCAGTGTACCTGATTTCTTGTACCCTCAATGAATCC